>CAKAKR010055091.1:0-13927 GCA_916700685.1 Adelosebastes latens
TCTAAGACATCTGATGTACAATTTTATGTGTCGCTTGGATGAGTCAGAGAACCGCATCATAGAGGATTTAACAAGGCTCAGAAAACGCTGGCGAGATAGACTATACATATGAATGTTTTTTCTTTTTTAATTGAATGATGAATTCTTGCGGTTTTATCTTGTATGTCTTCTTTCTTTCTTTTTTTTTCTATGGACTTGTGAGTCATACATAAAGTTTTAATTGATCCTGTAGGAACAACACGTTCTCATCCCAACTCGTCACATAATTGACGCTTTGTCAGACCCCTCGGCGTCACTTTTCAAGTCACAGTAAACACGTGCTTAATGTTGGGAAGTAAACAAAAATACTTGTTTATAGTATGCGTCTGTATATGACACCCTGGGAATGAGAACGGTCTGTTAGGAATGATGATTGATAAGTTTTTCTGATTGATCAGTTGTCTGCTGGTTTTGAGCTGAGCCTCTGAAGTTAACCTACTCTGGAGCAGGTTAGCCATGCAGTACAAGTTACCATGGTGATGTAGCCTGGTAACCATGGTGATCTGCCCCCGTTAAAAGTGAGCCAGCTTCGTAATAGAGAAAAAAACGGAGTTAAGCCCAAAGCGAGTTGGCTAACCCCAGATGTTATATTCTAATATTTTTCAGATAATAATTTAAATAAATACATTTTATTTATATATATTTAAGATATTTTACTAATACTTTTTGATATTTTTATTGATATTTACCTAATTTTTGTGGAATATTATAGACTCAGATTTTATCTTAGTTACACTGATAAAACTGTGACTATTGGATAGAAATCTCAGAAACTGAAAAAGTCGTGTTTTCAGGTCAGTGACATCAGACCTCATCTAAAGACTTTTTTCTGTCTGTCCTTGACAGCCTTCTCCCCGTGTGACAGCCCATGAAGCAAAAGCCTCAAAAAGACGTCCTATAAAAGGTGAATGTTCCTCGTATTTCTCTCTTCTGCCAGATATTCTGACTGAAGCCAGTCACTTTCACTGGTTTCTGCCTCCCTGAAATCTAATTTCATGCTGCTCTCACCATGCACCATCCTCCGGTTACGCTACTGATCTAATATCTCAGCCGTTAGATTGATTTACATTGCTACAGCTTCTATTTGGAATGCTTCTGTGTTAATGTTAACTGAACTTGCATGCTTTTTATATTAATGTTGTAGGTCATTTGGGTTTGGGTGTGATTACATATGATTGTACCACCACACTGCACAAACTTGATTGATTTTTTTAGTTCATTTTAAAAAAATAAATCTTTGACAGAGCAGAAAATCTGAAACTGACTGGTCTTAGTTTCAACTGTTTTTTACTGGACATTTTCCAGAGTACTACTTAATAATTGATAGTATTAAAAATATCTTGAAAGATGTCATCCGTGTGCCATCTTTACTATGTATTCAGATAGAATGTGATTTTAGAGGTGGCATGATTGCATACAAATTCAATGGAAAGATGCAACAATTAGATGCATGAAAATGAAAGAACTGCACAATTTGTCCAATAGTCACATTTGTTCAAATTCAACAGCAAGATCTATTTTGTATGAAATGTAATGCCGTTCAAATTGTGTTTTTATTAACATAATGAGGCAACGTATCCTCATACAACGGTTCGTATCATATCTTACGAAAAGTTATTTCTCTTGTTTTATGTCCAGCAACACATGACGCACCCGACAATTTCTGCTCCAGTCTTTTCAAAATAAACTTCCGTCTTCACAGGAAACAACTTGGTTAGGTTTAGGCAACAAAACTGCTTTATTCGTTTTAGGAAAATATCTGACCTCCGGCCTACGCGGTGTTTGTCAATCCGTTCTACACTCCCAACCTCGAGCAATAGTATGTGACGAATTGGGCTTCAAATTAACTCCTATGTAAACCCACCGACGGCGTTATTTGAAGGTTGGAGTACAGTAAGTAAATACTGTAAGCGACGTAGTATAAATAGCGCAAGAGTCCTCTCAGGGCGGGCGGGACCAGACTCAAGACTTTCAACCAGGAGGCCCATATAACTTAGTTATGGTTAGGTAAAGATCATGTTTTATTAAGTGATTTGAAGCACAAGACAGGTGTGTTAACTTCAGTAACAGTTAACAGAAACCACAATCTTTCCCTGACCTTAACCAAGGTCATAATAATAATAATAATAATAATAATAATAATTCAGGCACCAATCACATGTATCACAGCTGTTACTCTGCACTATATTCAGTTTTAACAGTTTTCTTCTTCATCTTGTATTTTTATATCTGGTATATTTTTTTGTTCTTTGTACTTTGCACTACTAACTTTTTTACTGCCTTTTTACTGTGTTACATGTGTTTTTGCACTTTTGCACTATGGAACTGTGATGCTGGAAACTTGAATTTCCCTCGGGATTAATAAAGTTACTATCTATCTATCTATCTATCTATCTATCTATCTATCTATCTCCCTGCAAAACAAATTAGTATTATATACATTTTTAGGAGGAGGGGTTGTTTAGGCGGGTCTCAAAATACAACCTTAACAAATCTCCGCCAACAAAACAAGATACGGCAGGATTCATATTTGATATGTGAATTCAATACTGGGTTCAGTTTTGAAAAAAAAGCCTTTAGAGCATGTTCTCTTGTATTTCCTGTTTCATTAACCCAAACCGCACTGAGAGTTCAGAGAGGTCAGGAGGAAAATAAAGCAGCTTCATGCAGCACAGTATCCTACTCTCCTTTCTCTCCATTAACGACAAACCACTTTTCAATTTGGTCCATGCTACGCCTGAAATAAAAGCATTTCAGGGGATTGATCGATACTCATTGATTTCTACAAGATATTTAGTTCATCTATCCTCCTAAGTCGGGCTGAAATAAAGGCAGCACTCTGGACCAAGTTGTTTTTGTTCTTTCACAGCTCAAACAGTATAAACAGACCCTAAAGAATAACCCAGTGGTTTGGTGTGAAAACCGCCCGGCGTTTCACTTCAGCTGAATCGATTCTGCCTGGATTTCTCTGTAAAACACATTAGAGCACTTTGATTTTTTTCTCTGTCAAACCAAAGTCTCTGCAGACACTCGCAGGTCTGTCCCTCCTCTTTCACAAAAATCATTTTCACTCAGAACAAATTTAGTTTCAACCAATGGTGCCCCGAAAATATCATGAATTTAAAGAAAACTTTAATGGGTAACAGTTTTTCTACAGCTGTGATCAGACAGTAACCTCCATCATACGAGCCGAGTCACGCTGAAAACTAAACAAGAGACATACATGTGTGCTTAAATTATTAGCGGGCAAATAATAAGAAATATAGAAGAACACAATTACATGATCTTATGGACTGACATGTAATTCATTGAATAGTTCTGATGCATCATCATCTTTATTCATATTCAGCACTTTGCTGTGCTTGTTGGGTTTATTTATTTTCTCTCTGGTCGTCACAAAGATTTCACTTTCCACAAGTTTTGTCACGGCCGTCGGCATGTGACAAAACAAGGCACCCTTAGTAAATGCTCAGAGAAAGTGCGCAAGCAGTGTGGTGACGTACTTTTAAGAGCAAAAAGACACACACAATCAGCTCTTCATTCGTGCCACGTATTCACAATGTTCAGTTTCATTTTCACTTTACAAATCTAGAAGTAAACTTAAAGGTAGTTTGTAACTTCTTACACATATAAATCATTGCGGGTCAGTGTCCCATGCACGCTTGCGTGTGGCTACGCTGTTCAGACTCAGACTCCAACACAAACTACACAGAAGCACCAAAACGGCAAAGTTGTATCTAGTGAAGCCCGTCTTGCAAAACAGTGTTAACTCTTCTTTCTTCAGCCTCCCGACCGCGGTCAGAAGACACAGGGGAGACCGTAGCTTTGGTCTCCAGGGCCGGAGTCTCTGCTGTACTCTGCTCATCTGCCTGCCTTCACTCACACACCGCGCTCGTTCTCACTCGCTCTCTCGCTCCACCTCTCACATGCATTCGCGCACACTCCACACTGCAGAATAGTTAGTAGCTCTGAGAATATCTAGTGAATGTACAGTGGACGTTTGTGCAGAAATAACTGCTGCAGCTCCTCCAGACCAACAGAGGTTTCCAGGGTCTTGTGAAGTGACGGGGCTCCGCAGCGAGAAACGTTATCGTCTCCGACCAAAACTCCGGTGTCTCCCCTGTTCCCACCGGCCGCGGTCGGGAGGCTGAAGCAGGAAACATACTGATTCATGGAGAGACTTTCGTCTGGTCAGCTAACATTACTGCCAAGCAGCTGAAATATAGAGTGATATTGTGGTTTTAGCTGACGTGTGTCGCCTCACTGTTTTGACCGATGCTTGTTCATGTCTATGTAGAGCGAGCACAAGCGCGAGCAGCAGGACGCTGACTTTCGTTGACTTAACGGCCACAGGTGTCGCTGTTAACAAGCAATTTCTGATTCTTACATAGAGTCCCTTTAACTCTAGTGGTTTAAATGCCAAAAATAAAGTGACAAAGCGGCAGTATGTGGCGAGTTGGGATGACGTGTTGGAAATAATGTATTGTCAAGATCGCTACTGGACCTCATACAGTATATGTATGTCGTAAATAACGACGTACAAATAAAAGGAAAAGAATAAAAAAAGACGTGTGTCGTAAAGGGGGGCACAGAGAAGGATACAACAGAAGCTGAACACAGCTTTGTTTTAAGTCCTTTTCACTTTCTAATGCATTAAGAAAAATCCCTGCATGACATCCCAGATGGACATAATAGAAGCTAATATTTGGATTCACGCTAAAAATCACATAATCAAACTATATGAACAAATACAACATAGTTCAGTTGAAGCTTATCAAACAGGTTAGGTGTGAAAGCACCTTAAAGCTACGGTAAATGAGCTGAAAGGTTAGCTTCCTGTGTGTCCCTTATAGGTCAGCCTGCAGTGCTCATTCATCATCAGACTGGGCCTTATTAGGCAGCGCTGATGTGGTGTCAATATCAAACTCCAAGGTCAATATTGGCCAAACAGAGCAGCAATCCCTCACTAATTTAAATATATATTGTTTATTAAACAGCAATGAGGGCTGAGGTAATAAGAAATACATGATACCAAAGTGTATTTTATGGTCAGCAAATGGGAATTAAATGAAAGCACATTAAAATGTATTATTTTCAGCCCGCGCTGACTCACAGGCTAAGAGATGAATCCAACATGTTGGAGAGTGTCGTTCAGCGACGCTCACTGATCTTTCCCTCTTCATACGCTTTAAAAACAGAACGAGCTATAAGAGGAAATGGTGCTCGCCCATCCACTGCCCCCTCACGTACAGAGTATACCTCCTTTAAACAGCTCTCCTACATACTTATACACAATAACCCTCGTCTTTTCATCCTTCAGCGATGGATGTGGATCTACTATTCAACTGCTTATAGCAGCGAGGCTTACTTAGACAGCTGCAGGCATGGCTTTGTGTTCTGTAGACTCTTGTTTTTGTAAGCGTTGTCTGCCTCCTGTCTTAACTTGCATATCGGAAGACACTTTAAACAGGACAAAAATCATTTACTAAATTTCACAATAACTAATTAGCTCAAAGTATAATCGATGAAGTCAAAAAATCTTTGGCCAACTTTGGCCAATCACAGGTCATTTCAGAGAGAGAGCGTTCCTATTGGCTGTGCTCCGGCTGGTGGGCGGTGCTTGATATTTCCTCAACTGATCTCAACATGGCTGCCAGGTCATAAACTTTCTCATTTTACAGCTAAACAGTACACTACAAGATGATTCTGAGAACATTTGAGAAGAGAAATAGTCATTAACGTAACAGAATATTGATTCATATTTGATCAGCGCTGCCCAGTTTGACCGTTTGGTCGGAGTTCGTGAGTGATTGACAGCTGCTCATAGACGGCAGACTCCAGATCAGCTCTGATTGGTTGTTTTCCTCCGGTCTGTGAAATCTTACAGATACCATTAGGAGCACCGGAGGACACAGAGGCTCATGCACTACTGCCAGGATATAGTTTATTAGTTAGTTTCTTTTTTAATCATATTTGCTCCATTTCTACCCACTGCAGCTTTAAACACGTGTTTACTGTGACCGGAAAGAGTGACGCCAAGCGGTCTGACGAAGCGGCAGTATATCACGAGTTGGGATGAGAATGCGTTGTGGGAACATCATTAGTTTATGCAGGTGTTTGGTCAAAAACCAAAGTACTGGACAAATTTAAATTTTGACCTGATGATGGCGTGATATAAAAAGTCAGGGGTTCACCAAAGTGATAGCAGTTCATCCTGCGGGGAACATCGATGTGTGTACCAAATGTCATGGCAATCCATCCAATAGTTGTCGAGACATTTAAGTGTAAACCACAAATGTGAATCCCGCGAGAGTAGAAAAAAGAGAAGAGTCTGTAGAATAAGTCATCTGAGAGCCATGAATGTCTGCACTAAATTTGATTCCAATTAATCCAGTAGATGTTTAGATACAGTATTTCACTGGATAACTGAACAGTTTGACCTGCTGGTGGCACTATAGAGAAAAAGTCATGAGATCACCAGAGTAGGATTCATCCCCTGATCACCATGGAGATCTGTACCAAATTTCATGGCAATCCATCCAGTAGTTGTCGAGACATTTCACATTTGCGTGTCTATAAATACAAACCTTTTAATATTTCCCTGACTAAACACAATCAGTTTTTCTTCTTCCAGTGTTATCAAAGTGTTACAAACTGATTTGGGAGCAGTGGATCCCCAGAGTCTCTGTGTGCAGACGCTATTGTTCCTGTAACTTTGATTTGCCTTTATAGCAAATATTACCTACAAATCTCCGGTAAATGTCTGTACAGAGGAACTCCTACTGTTGATTCCTTTTAATTCTTTCACCAAGGTTTGAGGCAAATTGAATAAAGAAGACTAAACCCTGCAGTTTCCAGTGGGATTTCAAAGCTTCTATTCAGCAGAAGCAATGCGAGGTAGAATAAAGATGGTGAAAAGCACTTTGATAGTGTTCTTCCGGGCTCATGAAAGGTACACACTGTACAACAATTCAAGCTGGTTCAACTCTGAGACACGAGTTCCCTTGCTGCCTCAAAAACAAGAGTAAACTCAACTTAAAGGTAACCTTTTTTTCAACTCAAAAAGTAAAGTAGAAAAAAGTTGATTTCCTCTGACTCATGTTCTGTTCCAGTCATGCTTGGTTTACAGTTTCTTTACCCAGATGCTCTTGATTTAGATTTTTCGCTCCACTTGTACCTGATCTCATGTCTTTTATTTGGTTTTTCAGATCAGATTTCACTTTTCAGCGATTCTCCAAAGAGGCGATTTTCCCCTGTTTCTTGCTGCACTGTGTACATCTTTACATCACTCTTTCTCTTTCAAACCATCCTGGTTGCATCCTTTTTTTCCATAATTCAGTGACTTCCTGTTATGCATGTGGAACTGTAAGCAAATTTGCAAAAGAGAATCAAAGCTCAAAGGTCCAATATGACCTATATGGCTTTCGACCAATGTCCGTCTGATGGTTGGTAAGTCCACCACTTTGGTCCAGACAGAAAAACTTCACCTTAACAACAACAATTTGATGGATAACTATGAACTTTTGTAAAGAAAGTCATTGTCCTAACAGAGGTCAGAGTCTTACTGACTTTGGTGATCCGCTGACTCTTTCTGTTGCACAACCGTGAGGTTTCTGACTTGTTTGGCTTTTATTGATGTCTTTGCAGCTACTGGATGGATTGCCGTGCTATTTGGTAACATAGTCTTGCATAGCCAGACCTATCTCTACAGCGCTGTGTATAAGCAGTCTGGCACACATTGCCATTCTGGTATGAGGGGAGAAATGCTCTGTTTGTATTTCTTTAAACCAATTGTCTTGGGCGGCGCCAAGCAGACGATGCAGCGATGGTGCCCTTGCAAAATATAGAGGAGGATGCCGGCTGAAATAGGCAGCCAATAGCAGGCTTATACCTACAGTCCGCCATGTTGCACTGCATGTTTCAACAGTAGCCAAGAACGGACAAATATTTAATCGCGATCAATCGCAAATTAATCACAAATTTTTTATCTGTTCATAATGTACCTTGAAGGGATATTTGTGAAGTATTTAATACTCTTATCAACATAGGAGTGGGCAAATATGCTTCTTTTGGCAAATGTATGTATATATTTTTCTACTGGAAATCAATTAACAACACAAAACAATGACAGATATTGTCCAGAAACCCTCACAGGTACTGCATTTAGCATAAACAATATGCTCAACTCATAACATGGCAAACGGCAGCCCAACAGGCAACAACAGCTGTCAGTGTGTCAGTGTGCTGACTTGACTATGACTTGCCCCAAACTGCATGTGATTATCATAAAGTGGGCATGTCTGTAAAGGGGAGACTCGTGGGTACCCATAGAACCCATTTACATTCACATATCTTGAGGTCAGAGGTCAAGGGACCCCTTTGAAAATGGACATGACAGTTTTTCCTTGCCTAAATGTAGCATAAATTTGGAGCTTTATTTAGCTTGTATGAAATGGTTTCCTTATAATTCCAGTAACATGCACATGTAGCCGGACCGGCTACCTAAACAAAGCACAGAGAAACTCAGATTATAACACACACACACAGAGGGAGAGCGACTTCATTTTCTGCTCAGGGAGACCTTACTATATATCTTTACATAGACAACAGTTGTTTGCTGCTATGTTAATGCTCTGGATATCAAATTTAGCACCTTTAAAGTTCTTGTATGTCTAGCTGAAGTCTTTCTCTCTGCATGATAAAGATCTCGGTAAAAAGACAGATTAAACGTTCCCTGCTGTTCTGATGAATACACTAAATATAGTAGAGCTTTGTACGGCAAAAATGATTGGCACAAAATAAGAGATAGTGTAATTTCCATTTCATGATTAGGGTGAGATAGGCTAAGAGCTTAAATACTACTTGCTTCTGATAATTACTTTTATAATTTTAATCATCCCTATAACATTGTGTTTTGACATATTAGATTTAAAGTGATGGATTAAATAACGCGGTTTTTATAAGTGGTGATTTAGAAAAAGACAACTTTTTGACCCAACTTTATATATATCTGTTCATAGAGAGTTTTTGCAATACTGCTTGAATTTAAAATCCATACGGCACCTCATTCCTTTTACTTTTCATTAGTGAAAATGAAAAACCGTGTCAGCTCAGCAGGGCTTTAGCAGCAGGGAATGGCAAATGGAGTCTTTAGATTTTTATGGTCCAAATGCACAGTATGTCTGCAGATTCGAGACAAGACCATTAGTGAACCGTGCATTCACTTTTTCTCTCCATATTATAACTGGGAGGGATATGGGAATGTCCCCCCCCGTCAGCAACACTTGCTGTTATCAAAAGAGCCGCATAATAAATAGAGGAAAAACCATAGCAAGCCTACTGAGAAGGAATTAAGCGTCAAACATGAAAGGAATCATGACCGAGAAGGCTCCACTGCTCTGTGGAGATGAAAGCAAAGGGTTTTCTAAGTCAGATCATTAACTGGATGGTTGTTTTTTTTTGTTCATATTTTAGCCTACCTGTAATGTTTTTGATGCGAGGACTCCAACACAGATGAGATGAAGCTAAGAAAAGACATTTAGACTAAAGAGAGAAACTAAGAGAACTGGGGTGAAGGAGACTGGTTTATATACTGAGTGACTAATGAGAGAATGAGAGGCAGGTGTGCAGGTGGTTGTTGGGTTCAGGTGACTGGACAGGTGGAGAAGCTCTGCAATGACAGGAGAGGATAGTGACAGGAACAGACAGCATTCTTAGAATGAGTCAATCTGAGGTTGCCAATCTGTCACTTTATGTGAAAATATTAGGGCTGCCAATCAATCAGAATATTTAATCACGATTAATCGCACGATTGTCCGTAGTTAATCGCGATTACAAATTAATCGCACATTTTTTACCTGTTCAAAATGTACCTTAAAGGGAGATTTGTCACGGGGAGTGGGCAAATATGCTGCTTTATGCAACTGTATGTATATAGTTTATTATTGGAAATCAATTAACAACCTAAAACAATGACAAATATTGTCCAGAAACCCTCACAGGTACTGACTTTAGCATAAACAATATGCTCAAATCATAACATGGCAAACTGCAGCCCAACAGGCAACAACAGCTGTCAGTGTGTCAGTGTGCTGACTTGACTATGACTTGCCCCAAAACTGCATGTGATTATCATAAAGTGGGCATGTCTGTAAAGGGGAGACTCGTGGGTACCCATAGAACCCATTTTCGTTCACATATCTGGAGGTCAGAGGTCAAGAGACCCCTTTGAAAATGGCCATGACAGTTTTTCCTCGCCAAAAGTTAGCGTAAGTTTGGAGCGTTATTTATCTTTCTTCGCGACAATGGATTCCTCAGGTTTTCTAGTTTCATTTGATGCCAGTATCTTCACTCTAGCTGCAACGGCCTGTTGGATTTTAAGAGGTTAATTAAATATTGCAAGTTGCGTTAATACGTTACAGACATTTGTGTCATTAAAATTAATTTGTGTTAATGTGTTAACTTTGACAGCCCTAGAAAATAAGCAAACCTTTTCATTTTTGGAAACCATAATCAGGTTGTTTGAGATACAACTTATGGTATTAAATGGTCTTCTTTTAACATATATTGTGCTTGTTTTAATGTTTTAAGGTTATTCAAGTAAATATGGTGTATAATATTGAGAGAATCAGAATCAGAAATACTTTATTGAAATTGGGACGTTATAGTTGCTCTTCTATAAAATAATTAAGAAATGTAAGAAAATAGAAATAAAAGGAGTATTTAAGATGCAAATTATGTACATAATGCTACAATATAAATATAAATAATACAAATAGGAATAAGAGATTAAAAATAAAAGAAATATGTGCATCAAACACATACGATATATATAACCACACTGTAAATAAGTAAATAGAAAATGCTGAGAAGTGGGATCTATTACGGTAAGTGTGTTAAATATAAGTGCAAGAATAAGAATTACATAAAATATTTCTTGAAATGTACAGTATAAATGCAGTATTAATGACAATATGAATATTGTATTATTATTGTATTATCTGTATTAAGCATGTAATAATAAGAAATGATGGGGTAGTAGCTGCTGACGGGTGAAAAAGAGGTTGAGGTTGTTAACTATTAGTTTGCATTCACTTTTATGAACCTCATTTATATTCTCTATTTCCAGTTATTACTTGCTGTTACAGTTTCTTGCCAATGCTTGTGACCATTTTTCTGTCACTATACTTTTCATTAATGCAAAAAGTTTTTGTGGAAACAGCCGTTAACGAGCACGACACCAGACCTTCTAAATAGTTAGTTTAGCAGTTTAGTTCTTCCAGGGCAGAAGGAATGCTGAACAAGATGCACAACGTGAGTCCATTCACACTGTTTGCAAGATCATAAATTCCTATAGTGAATTTTTCATTATTCTTAATCAGTCTTTAAATAGCTCACTGGTATTATTCATTATCGTTCTTTATTATCTGTTTGATTAATGAGAGGTGATTTGAGTGACTTAGGCACCTTAGAAAGGACCTGATTGTGACTCTAAATGATGCAATACTGTGTAACGCTGTGCTGTAGGACTCAGGACACATGGGGCAGCTTCTTTAACCAGTTAAGATGAATATCAAACTAGTGCACACCACATTATTGTGTCATAAAAGTCAATCAAACAGATTTTAGATTCATTTTAAGTTTTAAATACTCCGTCTCTGCCCCCTCCATGACATTGACAAACACCAAAGTGTTTGAGTAGTTCTAATGTGTTTACCTTTGTGTTTCATGCCTCCAGGTAACGTAAAAAGGACAAGCCATCCTTGATAAGCTAACTGACATAATGAAACAACACTTTCAAATCATCTGTAGCAGAGAGTTCCTACAAAACACCCCCCTCCAGCTGCACGGTCTTAAAATCCAGGCCATGTTCATGTGGAGCTGCTCTCCTGCAGCTGAGCATCCCCTGCTCAGTTTGCAGCCCTCATTGAAGGTAGTAGCCAATGGGAAGGGGCTGGCATAAATGTCTGCGCCAAATTTCATGGCAATCCGTCCGGTAGCTATCGAGACATTTCACTCCGAGATTCATAGTGGAGCCAGATTCATGAATGTCTGACAAAATCTGCAACAGTTGCTGAAATATTTCAGTTTAAACCAAAGTAGTGGACCGACCGACTGACAAGACCATCACGGCATATCCCTAGAACCTACTGTGGATAAGAAGTGTTTTATTATTGTGGTGGCACAGTGCAGCCTCTATATCCAGTACACACCTGTACACAGAATAATGTGTTATCATTACAGAACCTTGTTGCAGTAGTATACTGTAGCTGTTTAATGATAAAATGACGATGTCTCTGCTCTTGTTTGCTTTACTTGTTTTTATTTAAGTTAATGGGTAAGGTAAGTTAATTTTTTATAGCACCTTGGAACAACACTGTAGTTAGTTGGAAAGCTTACAGCTTGCAAAGTTTCAATGCAGGTCATATTTTATTTGTGAATTATAAACCAATAACCAACATTCCACCCCCCGGCCACCTCTTTATGTTTTTCACTTTAGTTTGCCATGTTTAATCTCCAACTTGGACTGGGGACTAGTCAAAGGTTTAAAAAAACAACCTCCAAGCCTTCAGCTTCTATAAATCTGAGGACACAGAACGGTTGAAACTCAAACTCAGCTTAAAAAGGTGAGTCTCCATCGAAAAACTGACTCAGAAAAGACACTTTGATGTAATTTCCTAATAATTTCCTGGAGAGAATTGTGCAATTTTGTATTGATTATAGTCAAAATTGTTTTTTATTTAAATAACAGCTTGATTTAAGCTCACAGAAATATGAATTTATAATTGGAAACATTTTTATTTGTGTATATTTTGAATCGTATGCTTGCTTGTTGACAAATTTTACATTTTTACACTAGAAGTCTTCAGGTTAGCAGATAATTGGAAGTGTACTAATTGAACGTTGTCTCTATTTTTGGTCAGATAATATGATAAACTCTTTTTATCTTTTCATCCTCCTTTTGTCTTTTCACTCCAAGTGATGGAGGAGGAAAAAACATGGGCATTGATCTCAGAGGTGGGGGGCGAGAGCGGTTACCGTGAGGAGCTAGCTGACATTGTGAAACAACACTTCCAAATCATCTGCTACAGAGATCTTCTACAAAACCCAGAGCTTCACGGCCCCAAAATCAAGGTCCTGTTCAATTGGAAGTTCTACCCTTTGGCCGAGCCTTGGTTGCTTAGATTGCTTCCCTCCCTCAAATTGGTTGCCAGTGGAGGAGTGGGCACCGACCACCTGGATGTGCCGTTCATCAACAGTCTCGGGGTGAAGGTGGCCAACACTCCTGGTGTAGTCAGCGACTCCACTGCTGATTTCGCCATGGGTCTACTTCTGGCATCAGCTCGCAAGATCCTTGAGGGTGAGATCAAAGGTTAACCCACACTACACAATCTTCATGCAATTTCCTAACCAAGACCAACAGATCCTTACTCTCAAACAAGTTCATCTGTGTGTAGCCTATACTCCAGTTTACAGGGCAACTCGCTGATCTGTCCTAAGATAACCTCCACCTTGTCAGGGCTTGTATTTGTCTCGGAGTTAATCCCAATTTGTCCACAATATTAGCTTCCATAATCTTGAAAGATCATTTGTAGATCTGCGCTTTTTAAACTGGGCAAAAGATGCAGATGAAGAACAGTTTTTATTGAAAATAATAATTTAATTGCGATTCATTGTATGATAGTCCATAGTTAATCTTGATTAATCACAAATTAATCACACACTCCTTTACTGTTCAAAATGTACCTTAAAAGGAGATTTGTCAAGTATTTAATACTCTTATCAACATGGGAGTGGACAAATATGCTGCTTTATACAAATATATGTATATATTTATTATTGTAAATCAATTAACAACACAAAACAATGACAGATATTGTCCAGAAAC
>CAKAKR010055092.1:0-25563 GCA_916700685.1 Adelosebastes latens
TCACCGCTTTACCTCGCCATCAGACAGCCCTTTCTGACGGGGAACTGAAGCTGTTATATCGCTCTCTTCAAAGCCACCAGACTCCATTCACAAAACCAGTAATTTTACCTCTCAGATGAGGGGAGTTGCTGGTCTACCACTGCATCCATCGGTTAGTTAGTTTGTGTTATTGTGAGACTTTCTGATCTGAACTAACGTGGCGTCCACAGCATTATAGTCCATCCAGCTGTCGCCTTTTTAATGGCATATATCCCAAACATCCTGGTACGTTAGGATGGATCACAAAGTGCTGAAAAATCCTGCAGTAATGGGTTGTATTTTTCTTTGTATTTTGGGTGAACAGACCCTTTAAAGTCGGTGTTAAATGAAAGGTGAATAACTCTCAGTGTTTCCTGTATTTCAGAACACTAGTGTGGATCTCTGCTCTCTTCTGGACTCTGAGGCGTTTCTGATCACCGACCGTAGATCTGCTGCAGCCATGACTCCTTCAGCGCCCACGCCACCCTCATCATGGACGCTCAGGCTGCCTGTTGCCACGGTGCTGCTGCTGCTGCTGATGATGACATCATTTCCTGTGTCGGCTGTGGAACCGGAGACGTGTTTCTCCCGACAACACCAGAGCGCCATCGTGAACGTCAGACAGGCGTTGAACCGGCCGACGACGGCCATGGACACTCGGGTGGTCCGCTCAGAGAGGGACTGTGTCCTCGCCTGCTGCTCAGAGGAGGTCAAACCAGGTGAGACGGACTGAGACCTTTGACCTCCAGGGTCACCACAGGTCTGGGTTCAGGGACCATGAACCCTGAGAGCCATGAGGGGTCCCTGAGTTCACTATGTGGATTTGTCCTCTTCTGATAGAGCTAGGCTAGCAGTTTCCCCCTGTTAACAGTATTTGTGCTAAGCTACGCTAAATGTGTCCTTGAATAACCCCAGTTAGATACAAACAGCTACCATAACATGAGACATGCTAGCTGTTAGCTTTGTAGCATAACATCGACAAGCTATAAACCCCAAACAATACCTTTATTATGCTAGCTGTTTGCAGTTAGCCAATGTTATGCTACAAAGCTACCAGCTAGCATGTCTCATGTTATGGTAGCTGTTAGCTTTGTAGCATAACATCGACTAGCTATAAACCCCTGACAATACATTTATTATGCTAGCAGCTAGCATAATAAGGCTGGAAAGACTAGCTGTTTCCAGCCTTTTGGCTTTATCACAAAGTTGTGTTAAATATAAATAAACATCATCATATTTAATAACTCTGAATACAGCTGACGAGTTCCTCCATCTTTGTTTCTGTGTTTGTGAAGGAGCCAAGTGCAACATGGCGGTGTTCAACGCCAACAAGCACGCCGGCGATGATAACTGCTTCCTGTTCCACTGTCAGACGGAGCAGGACTGTCCTCTAATGAAGGCTCAGGACGGCATCAACACCTACGACATCTACAAAGGTAACTTCACCTGCAGCCTCAGTCAGTCAGTCAGAGACAAAGCTAGGCTAACGTTATGGGGTTTCATTTTACAAGACACCGGTAGATTTATTATGCAGTATTAGCCGACGTTTTGTTAGCATCAGTTGGCATAACATTAGCTAGCTTGTCTTTGTCCGGATGATTGTGTAATTGGCAGAGATCCTTCCCACCCTGAGCGTGACGTAAGAGCAAAATGGCCGCCGTGTGAATATGGTCTATTGCAGTGCATCACCATCTCTGCAGCTCTACGGAGCTTTTTTGCCTCTTTTAGCTGCTATTTTTTTTGTTTTTTTTGCAGCACATTTCCTGTCTGGTTCAGTCTCAGCTGTTTTCTGATAACAAGCTGTAGCCACAGTACAGCAGACAGACCCAATTAGAGACTAGCTGGTGAACATAGTGGAGCATTTAGCAGCTAAAGAGACAGATATTTCCCTCAGGAGGTGGTGGAGACCAAAACTAGAGCTAAAAGAGAAAGAAACACAAAGACTCCTGATGAATCATGTTCAACATCAGCTGCTTTATAAGATGATAATATTTCTTCTTCACAGGTTTGATTCATCCGACCACAGTGAGACCTGTCACCATGACGACCACCACAGAACAAACCACCTCCACCATCACCACTATGCCAGCGCCGATTACACCAACAACCACTCAACCAACCACCACTACAACCACCACACAAAGTACAACAACACCACCGGCCACCACAACGACCACGACACCGACCACGACACCGACCACGACACCGACACCAACCACGACACCGACCACGACACCAACCACCACCACAACCACCACCACCACGCAGGCTCCCGCCACCACAACAGCACCTCCACCCATCATCATCATCGCCACGATACCTCCGGTAACTGCAGCACCCACCTCCACCTCCACCACCACTGCTACAACCACTACTACAACTACAACTACAGCTACTACCACAACTACCACAGCAGCTACTTCAACTACTCCTACTACCACCACCACCACGAAAAAGCCAAACAAAACCAGTAAAAAGCTAAATAAAACCGCCAAGAAAGTGAAGCCTCATCCCGTCAGCACCACCACATCCTCTTTGCCGCCGCAGAGCTCCACTACTTCACTTCCTGTTGTAACCGCCAACAAAGAGGCTGCACCAAGAACTACTGAAAAACCACATCCCAACACTGAAACTACCACCACTACTACTACTACTACTACTACTACTACAACTCCCACTACTACCACCACTACTACTACTCCTGCTCCTACTACTACCACCACTACTACTACCACTACTCCTACTGCTACCACTACTCCTACTACTACTACTACTACTCCTCCTACTACTACTACTACTACAACTCCTCCTACTACTACAACCACTACTACCACCACCACCGATTCGTCCACCACGAGGACGACTCCACCAGCGAGTCTGGTCATCGTCCCCAAAGACGCCGTCCAGTCGGACCACGCCCTCCAGTCCGACCACGCCCTCCAGAACTCGAGCGTCGACCGGGGGGGGAAGGCGGCGGCGGCGCGGGGGGCGTTGAAGAGCGGCGTGGTGGCGTTCATGGTGCTGGGGCTCGCCGTGCTCACGCTGGCTCTGGCCGTCGGCGGCCGCAAGGCGATGGAGTCCTTTGACAGACGCCATTACACGAGACTGGAGCTCAATGACCTCCACTACGAGGTGTGAGGCGTTTTTATGACGGAATCTCAGAAGGACAATTAGCAAGACTTCAAATTAGTTAATTTAAGATTGTTAACGTTCATCTGATGATGTTTTAATTTCACTCACAGTAATGGAATGTCTACGTCACTAAAGAGGTGTTATACCGTGATATACTCGATCCTGATTGGCCAAAGGGTGTGCATTATTTAGAAATAACCACACAGCTCTTGCAGAGTGTCCTCAGTTTATTTACCTTTATATACTTGTATTTATTGCCCTGAAATATGAGTAAATAAGACTTTAATCTTTGACGTGGTATAAGAAGGATAATGCACTCAGACCCGTGCGGTTATTAATAGTAATGCACTGTGAAGACGGACCTTCTGTAGAATCTGCATCTTGAGTTATTTCTTAATAGGAGTTCTTTTCTCAGATTATAAACCCTCTGGATTATCTGAAAAATACATCGTCACAAAGCTCAAAACTGTTTTTGTTGAACAGTTTTGGAGATTCGTGGTGTTTCATGGACATCGCCGATATATACTGTATATTACACAGCTTTGTTGAATACTCGATTCTGATTGGTCAATCACGGCATTTTACGGTCTGTTATTTCTTTATAATATATATTTCTATATATTATATAGACGCAGTTCTGATGTCGGACTCTGGAGGACCATTTTTGTGTAAGTAGCCGTGTAATAAGCGGGATAATGTACAGTTAGCGGGTCATTGTTGTGAAATAAACCGGCTCGCTGTACATTATCTCTTACATACTGTGTGAATATTGTGATACAGTAAATTTAAAGGCACCAGACGGAGATACTCCACCTGTGTTTGGCTATTCCAAAAAAATGCAACACCAGACAAATCAAGAAACATCATCACAATGATGCAAAAATTACATAAAAATCCCCATAAATCTGTCCTGATCTTTGATTCTCAACATTTTGACTTTTGTCTCGTTATTTTATTATATCTGTCCTCACAATTTAGACTTTTTCTCAAATTCTCATGTTAATTTTTGAAGACTGTGTTGCTGCCAACATGACAGAAAGAATATTTGCTCAGTTTAGACATATTTACCAAATGATTCTGTTTTAACAAACTGGAGATTCGTGGTTTTTCATGGACAGATATAATTTTATATGGATATACTGGGTGAATATTTAGATACAGTAAATTTAAAGGCACAAGACGGAGATACTCTATCTGTGTTGGGCTAGTCCAAAAAAATGCAACACATGACAAATCAAGAAACATCAAAAATGAAGCAAAAATTACATAACAATCACCGTAAATCTGTCCTGATCTTTGATTCTTAACATTTTGACTTTTGTCTCATGTCATTTTATAATATTTGTCGTCACAAGATTAATCCTCTTCTGAATTGCAATTTTCTCAAATTTTTGCCTTTTGTTTCAGAATTATGACCGTTTTCCTTAAACGATACCTAGACTTAAAACAAAAACTTCTGAAAAGAAAACAATCATAAAATTTGAAAAAAAAAAATTCTGAGGAAAACTTCTTTTTTCTTTAAATGTAATTTTCAAATACATTTTTGATGATGTAATCTGACTTCTTGTTTATTTTCTTTGCCCAACTTTGAGGCTTTTTTTCCTCAAAATTCAGATAATTTCTCAAAATTCTCGAGTAATCCTTGAAGTCTGAGTTTATTTTCAGAATTTTTTACTCTTTTTTAATTTAATCTGATAATCCAGATTGTGAGGTTTATGGTTTTAACATGTTTTTACAGAATTTTCTCTCAGATTTTTGCATTCTTAAAACTCTGCTATCGTTTATTTAAAATAGTCAAACTCTCAAAGATTGTGTTGCTGCCGACATGACAGAAAGAATATTTGCTCAGTTTCTTGTTATAACATGAAAAGTTTCTTGTTTTAACGAGATATTTTTAATTTTATTATATTTACCAAATTATGTTTTATCAAACAGTTTCATGTTGTTATATCACAACATGTTCCCGTTATTACACAAAATCAACATATTGTGAATCAACATCTATGTTGTTGAAATGAGAAAAAGATCCAAATGAGAAAATAGTGAATGAGAAAAGTTTCTTGTTTCAAGATCTTTTTAATTTTATTACGACATATTTACCAAATGATTCTGTTTTAACAAGCGGATTTGTTGTTATACCACAATATCTTCTCGTTATTACACAAAATCAAAAGTTGTTATACAGAAACTTTCATGTTGTTAAAATGAGAAAACAAGAAAATAATTAATGAGAAACTTTTCTCGTTTTAATGAGAAAATTGATTTTGTGTCATAACGAGTACGTTTTGTGATATAAACCAAATAAATGATATGTTATAATAATAATTCATAATGAGAAAACGTCATAACATGAAAATATCTGGTTATACCGTGAGTGATTTAAAACAAGAAACTTTTCATGTTGTAATGTAAAACTGAGTTTTCTGGTTTTAATCACATCCTGACTTTTATTTATTTATTGATTCATGTTGAGAGAGACTTTAACCCTTTTTAACCTCCTGATGAGTTGATTGATTTCTGGTTGACTGGAGAGAAACTGAAGAACAAACAGCAATATTTTTATTCCCTGAATCTCAGGAAGCCTCTGAAGTTGATGTAGAGAAACTCTGGACGTACGAGTGGACTCAGATTTTGTACATTGGGCCTTGTGGTCTCGAGGCCTTCGTCTTCTTCCTCTTCTTCTTCTTCTTCTTCTTCCTCTTCTTCTTCTTCTTCTCCTTCTTCTTCTTCTTCTTCTTGGCCATGGGGTTATTAATAATTAACCCTTTGTGTATCAGACCTGCATGTCTTTTTACTCCCACATGCTTCAGCCATACGAGGCCGTGATGCTTCTCACTCTCTCACTGTGTTGTTTTGTATTCTGTCCACATTTCTCTCGTTTCTCACGTGGATAAAGATTTAAAAACGATGGATGCAACTCTTTGGAAATCGATGCACTACTGTATCCTGTGTTTTTTGATAAATATGATATGCTTCTTTTTGAGATTGTTTTTCATAAGTAAGAGTACACTGGCCGCGCACTATTTTCCTATAATAAGAACATTTGTAGCGTGAGGTGAGCAGCAGGTGGCAGCAGCAGCCTGATGGAAGCTCCTGAGACTGAAGCTGCACTCTTGTGTTTTCACCTCTCTTGCTTTGGTTAATATCATCGATGGTACTTTTGGTCGTGTTTCGTGAAGTGATGCTTTTGCATAAGTTGGAATTTGATGTTTTGTTCTTGTAAGGATTAAAAAAAATGTGATTTTTGAACGTGTTGTCATTGTTTTACTGATGATAAAATACTAAATTCTGTGATTCAGTTTCTGAGGGCGTAAACAAAGCATTGTTATTGTTTTATGACTCTTATATTTCATAAAAAGTGGAGAAACAGGTGACTAAGATTTACTAACTTATAAATGTGTTTGTTGATCAGTGGTACAGAAGATGATTGATGACCATGTAAAGAGAAAACCTTTACATTTTGAGATTAATCTCTGAATTCACTTTCAAGTTAATATTCAGACAAATCTGGGTATTGACTTGTTTTGTCATAAATTAGACTTTTCTTCTGAATTGCGACTGTTTTCCTTGAAATTTTGACTTTTTTAAGACGATACCTATACTTAAAAAAAAAAAACTTATCACAAATCAATCAAATAAAATAAAACAATCACAAAATTTGACTAAAAAAGAATTCCGAGGAAAACTACTTTTTTTCTTTAAATGTAATTAATAATTAATAAATGTAACTTTTTTTTTTTTGCTTATATACCTCTAAATTCAGATTCCATCTCAAAATTCTCATGTAAATCCTTGAAGTTTGACTTTATTTCCAGAACTTTTACTCTTTTTTTTTTAATCTTTTTTTAAACTTTAATCTGATAATCCAGATTTTGGGGTTTTCTGGTTTTCACCAGACTTTGAGTTTTTGGTTTTAACATGTTTTTCAGACTTTTCTCTCAGATTTTTGCTTTCTTAAAACTCTGCTACCATTAATTGAAAACACAGTAAAGATGTTTTTTGCCTCACAAATTGTCTATTAATGGCTGTATTTTTATTGAGATGTTTGTTTCAATCACAACCTTTTTCTCCAAAACTTGGACTTTGACTGGAACTTTAAATGTAATCTACTAAATTCAGATTTTATAATGTCATTATTCTGACTTTTTGTTTCATAATATTACTTGGACTTAATTCTAATTAAACGTCCTCTCAGGATTGTCATAATTCAGAGTGTAATATGGAACTCAGGATGGGGATGTTCATATATGTGATTTTGTTTTGCCTCAGAACTTAGACATTCCCTCAAAACCCTCATGAAAATGACTTTCTGCCCAGACCTTCATCAGATATTTAACCAGTTTTAAAATAAGTTAGGGATTTAAATTTATACTGACTGTTTTCCTGAACTTTACCATTAATCTCAGATTCATGTAGGAGTTTACTTTAATTCGGCTCTCATTGTCTTCTATAGACTACATCAATTGGACCAGAAGGTGAAGTTTGACTTTGGGCTGCAGCCAGTGATCCATAGTTCTTCTTCCTCTTTACAATCACTAAAATGGAAGAAAACAGTATGTAATTCCATGTTAAATGTTCCCGGTTGATGGCAGTGACTGTGTCCGGGTGTGAGCCGCTGTTGTCGGGGGTAAACCCGGGGTAAACCGAGCCTCTGTGATAAACTAGTCCCGCAGGAATGTGCGTGTTGAGGCCGAACTTCGGCTCAGCTCCGCTTGTTTTCCAGGATCCTGGATGTGGAGCAGCGGTTACAGCGAGCAGCAGCAGCAGCGGGGCGTTTTCCGCCTGTTGTAACATTATCTTTGGCTGGAGAGCATGAAATCAGAGCAACAATAGAGAGCCGTGGAGGTGGAGGAGGAGAGGGAGGAGGTGGAGGAGGAGGAGGAGGTGGAGGAGGGGGGAGCAGCTTCCTCACAGCGGAAGGAGACGACGGATCTCCTGCAGGACAATGTGAGCCACACAGAGTTGATCCAACGCAGTTAGCGAGCAGCCAGGATGGACGTGGGGATCATTTAACCCGGTTTAAAGCTCCGTCTCAGCCTGAATATTAGCAGTAAATCCGTGTTTTTGACCCGAGGAAGCGGCCGCGGCAGCGATGGGAGCTCTGCGCTGAGCCGAGCGGGCGGCAGGGCCGAGAGAAGCGGGAGAGAGACGGGAGAGAAAGATGAGAAAGATGGGTGTCGAGCTGCTGCTGCTGCGGAGCCTGTTGTTGTCCACTTTTTGTCTTCTCATACGAGGTGAGTTTATCATCACATCCCGCCGAACTCTTCGCTTTTGTCGTTCGTGTGTGATGTGTGGATGTGTAAAAGTGTTGTTAGGAGCCGGGCGGAGCGGGTTTAACGGTGTATATGTGGATGAGTGTCCGGGGCCAGGGCCCTCTCTCCGGGGCTGGAGTCCTCCCTCCCTCCCGAGCGGAGTGGAGCTAGCTTTTAGCCTGGTAGCTCCGCTCAGCTCCTGGAGGAGAAGAAACCACAAACAGCTTCTGTTAGCAGCTGGAAAAATACACCAATACACCATTTAAAGCCCTGTTAACCTCCACAGAGCCGTTATTTAATATCATATATGTCATTTTAACCCAGTTTACAGCTTGTTAGCATGCTAACTTTGGTTAAACTAACTTAGATAACATTAGATAGCAGCAGTTAGCACAACACATGCTAGGAGCTATGATAGCTAGTCCTCCAGCTAGCTGCCCACTGGAGCTGGATGACATTATAGCTAATTAATCATATTAATGATAATTATTAGTGTTTAAAGCATAATTAATGACATTAATCTGCGTTCAAACTGGAGCAGTTAATGTGTTTATGTTGTGTTATTATGCTAAAAGCTAACTGAGGGCAGTAACACTATTATTATTATTGTTATTGTTATTATTACATAAAACTTAATTTATTCAACACTTCTGTGATGTTTTATTCAGACTTATTTTACAATAATAAAAGTAAATGCAAGATTACAAACATTCAGATAATTAAAACGAGTATTAAAACAACAATAAACTCTAAAGTTAAACTAAGTTATGTTCATATTCTTTTTTTAAATTTATTTTGTCTTTTATTCAGTATACACACGTTGTTTTATATTTGTCAATTGTTATTTAATTTATTTCTTTTATTTAAAAAAGAAATCCTTTCTGTTTTTAATTTGCCTATTTTTGTTCCATTCTCAATTTATAACCCTTTATCTTTAATATATCATCTGTATTATTATTATCTGTTTTTATTATTATTATCTGTTCATTATTATTATTATTATATAAAACTTAATTTATCTAACACTTATGTGACGTTTTAGATATAGATATATAGATTTATTCGACAATAATAAAAGTCAATGCAAGATTACAAACATTAAGACATGAATTAAAATTCATATTAAAACACAATAAAGTTAGAATTCGATGTTCCTAAACTGAGTTATGTTTCTATTCTAAGATTTACATTTATTTTATGTGTCTTTTTATTTGGTATATACACGTTTATTTGATCTTTATTAAATGTAATTGTTTTTCTTTTATGAAAGAAATCCTTTTTCTTTTAATTTGCTCTATTTATATTCAAGTATTAAACTTAAAAAGTAAAAAATACGTTATTACATTTGTCATATAGTGTACATACAGATACATACGTGGAATTTGAAAATATGAACAAAAAATATGCAAAATATAAACTTTATCTTTAATATGTCATCTGTTTTATATCTGTGAATGTTAGTGGATATAATTTTTTTAATTCTTTAATATTGAGATTTAAATGAGCTTTGACACAACAATGAATGATCTTCTTTGGCTCCATACAAACATTTAAAATAAAAATACAATAAAGTTAAAAGCTCCTTAAGAAAAAGACCAAGATGTTAAAAACATATAAATATAAATAAGTGAATAAACCTTCAGGTCCAAGAGTTTCCTGTAATGTTTGAGGAGTAACTGTAAATTCACTAGAAGTTATTTAGTATAAATTAAAAAGTAAAATATAGATTTTATTCTGTTGGTTCACTACTATTGAAGTTATTTTTTTAGTGCTGCAACTAACGATTACTTTCATCATCGATTAATCTTCTTATTATTGTCTTGATTTAATAGTTTTGTCTGTAAAATGTCTAAAAGTTTCTTCTTCAGATGTCTTGCCTTGTCCAAACTTATTTTCATTATTGATTATTATTGTCTCAATTATTTGATTAGTTGTTTTGTCAATAAAAATGTCAGAAAATAGTGAAAAATGTCCATTTCAGTTTATTCAGAGTCCAAGGTGACGTGTTCAGATGAACCCAATATATTCAGTTTACTGTGATCTGAAACCAAATCATCAAAGAATGTTTGATTATTTAGCTTAAAACGATCTATCGATTATCAAAATAACTGATTAATATCTGCTATCTCAGTCAGTGTTCAACAGGTGAGCTGAACATGTCAACATAGACTACAGGAAGAATTAAACACGTGTAATAAATGAATATTTACTCTCAACAGAAACTAACAAAACTCTCTCTTTTTGTCTTTATGGCTGCAAATAACCAATATTTACATCATTGTTCCCATTTATTCCTTATTATTCATTTAATACAGTACAAAAGGTGACGTCTTTTAAATGTCTTGTTGTCTGACCATCAGTCCAAAACACAAAGATATTATTCACTTTATTCTGATATAAAACAGAGAAAAACAGCAAATGGAGGAGCAGGAATGAGTGACGATTTGATATTTTTGCTTGAAAAATAACAATCTTGAAAATAGTTGCTGATTAATTTTCTGTTAATGGACTTATTGGTTATTTGTGTAATTGTTTCAGCTCTAAACTTTGTTATCCAGGAATTATTTAACTTATGTTCATTTATTCATATGTGGGTAATCATGTTTTTATGTTATTTAAGTAATAATCAAGGTGAGAAAGTCATAAATCTGGAGGGATGGACTGAATAAATACACAATATATCAAAGTGTATAATCAATGATGTTGTTGTGTTGTATGATAATTGATAATTGATTGATTGATTGTCACTGATCACTGAATTTGTGTCATTATTAATTAAAGTGGCAGACTAGTTATTCTCTGTATCAATGGACTGTTTGGGCTGTAAAATATCAGAACTCAGTTTTAAAACAGAATATCATCAGACTGGAGAAACATATTAGACTGTAAAATAAACTATTAATCCATCAGGTCAGACAACAAACACACAACATCTCAGCAGCTTTGAGATTTACTCTAAGTTGGACATTTAGTTAAATCTGAAGGGACAGATTAATAAAGGATGTGCTCTGTTACATTTAATATTTAAAGATGAAGAGACCTGAGCTTTCAACATTCCTCCGTTATTCACATATTAATTTTCTGTCGTTCAACCAATCAATTATTCAACTAATTATTTCATCTCAGTAACTATTTGTTTACATTAGTACTATTGTACTATTTTGATAATCGATAGGAGGCTGAGAGTCCTCCTTCCTCCTCCTTCTCTTCCTCCTCCTCCTCCATTAGCAGACTGAGCAGAGAGTTTCTTTAACACGACCACAGTGGATTTCTTGCTGGTGTTGATGTGTTAAAGACGAGCAAACTTCACACAAATACAACATTTTATATGTAGAAAATCATGTTAATAGTCACTAAAGTTAGGTACAGAAAAACAGGCTACAACTACCAACTAGAATGGCACTCGGAGAGCGCAGACCTCCATCCCCCCTCTCCGTTCAGCTTGCGCCATCATCCACGTGTATTTGTGTTTATGTTGAGATCAGCTGTACGTAGCGGAGCATCGTAAAATACTTCATTCAAACTAGACAGAAACAAAGTAAAGCTCAACTAAACCGCCGTCGTTACTCTTTCCAACTCAACTGTAATTTCACCGAGTTTAATGTGAAAAAACGCTGAATCTACAGTCGTCGTCTCTCCTGGTAATGGACAAACAAACAAACAAACCAAAGCCGGTGAAAACATAACCTCCTTACGTGGCGGAGGTAATTATTTATATTATTACCAGAGAATAGTTGGTATTTTTCCTTCCTAAATGACTCATAACAGGGAAATCCAATACTGCCGATTGCCTAATCAATTATTCCTCACTTTAAATGGTGTTTTTTTTTGTATTTTCCACAGTTTAAATGGTGTTATCTTTACAGGTTAAATGGTTTATTTTCCATAGTTAAAATGGCATATTTTTGTGTATTTTCCACAGTTAAAATGGCGTATTTTTGTGCATTTTTCACAGTTTATATGGTGCATTTGTTTATTTGTTTTACAGTTTAAATAGTTTATTTTACACAGTTTAAATGGTGTTATCTTTACAGGTTAAATGGTTTATTTTACACAGTTTAAACAGTGTATTTTTGTATATTTACAGTTTAAACAGTGTTATCTTTACAGTTTAAATGGTTTATTTTCATCAGTTTAAATAGTGTATATATATATATAAATGGTGTATTTCTGTGTATTATCCAAAGTGGTGTTTTTCTGTGTATTTTCCACACTAAAGAGTTTTAGTCTTTTCATCACTACATGTTTACTTTATATTTTTGTAGATAAATGTTACTGTGTGTGTGTGCATGTGCGTACTCACTATGTATTTACTGTAATTACTTTGATATTTATACTTACATTTATACATCGTCGGTGTAATTTTGTGTATTTTCCACAGTTTAAATTAATGTTTTAATGTATTTTTCCGTCTCTTCCAGGCGTGCCGCTGCTGCTGTATGCGAACCGGCGGGACCTTCGGCTCGTGGACGCGGCACACGAGAAGGCCAATGCCACGGTGGTGGTGGGGGGGCTGGAGGATGCTGCTGCCGTGGACTACGTCTACTCCCAGGGCCTCATCTACTGGAGCGATGTGAGCGAGGAGGCCATCAAACGCACCGTCTTCAACCAGTCGGGGGCCAGCGCCGTCCAGACGGTGGTCCCGGGTCTGGCCTCGCCGGACGGACTGGCCTGTGATTGGTTAGGGAGTAAACTTTACTGGACAGACTCGGAGAC
This sequence comes from Adelosebastes latens, assembly GCA_916700685.1. NCBI lineage: Eukaryota > Metazoa > Chordata > Actinopteri > Perciformes > Sebastidae > Adelosebastes > Adelosebastes latens. Next base: position 13,119 of record CAKAKR010055092.1, read on the forward strand.
CAATCGGATCGAGGTGGCGGAGCTGGACGGGTCCTTGAGGAAGGTTTTGTTCTGGCAGGAGCTGGACCAGCCGAGGGCCATCGCTCTGGATCCAGAACGAGGGTGAGTTCTGCAGGGTGGAGGTCCAGCTGGTGGTCTCCTGATGGGGGTTTGTTCTGGATTCAAGGTGAAAGGGGATCACCTTGATGGTCTCGATGAAGGTCACTGTGTGGATCATCTGTTGGTGACTGAATTATTTGCTTTTTAAAAATATTTACAGAGCATTTTATGCCTAATCGAGGTCCGGGGACGCTGTGGTTCATAGTCGCGTTCTGTTTTTATCAGTGGAGCGTCTCTCTGGTGATTCAGGACGCCACTTCCTATTTAAAAGCGTCTTGAAACAACCATGATGTGCTAACTTAACGTTATGTACAGTCAGTGTTTGTACTTCTGTACTGAACCGAACTGGCTGTATGAACCGTGATGCGTTCACTTACTGTTGAACATACTGAAACATGGAATTTGAGCGGTGATGTGTTCACATAGCATAGTAATAACTACATAATCAATGACTGCAGATCTTGAAGATAAGTCAGTAAAGTGGTTTGTCGTGCGCAGCTTAATATCACGCATTCTGTCGCATTCACACAAAGAACGAAGATAATTTTCGCCTCTCTTTACTCGGTCGAGTTGGACCGCCGGTATCATCTGTGTTCATTCTCTCTAGAGGCGCCGGAGAGGAGGAGGAGCTTGTCTCTATAGATACCAACAACATTTCCTCCATCAACCATGGAAGAAATAACCACCACTGCTGCTGCTGCTTTGTACATGTTGGTGAAGTCCCAGATATGTCAGAAAACCAAACGCTGTCGTGTCTGGGTTCATAACATCACCCGGCGGCGAGCTGTATTCGTATACAGTACCATTACACTGACTGTATCTAGCAGCCACACGTCACTACTGCGGTATGAACCCAAAATAAACAGATTGTGCTGTGATTTAATATCAATAAACAGATCAAAATGATGCTGAAATACCTACATAATGATGCTGATTAGTAGGTGTGTGACGATTCACTCAGCTCACGATACGATACACGATATTGGGTTCACGATCTCGATACCATACGATATTATAACGCGCTGTTAGCCGTCGAGCCAATGCGCTGTTAGCCGCCGAGCCAATGCGCTGTTAGCCGCCGAGCCAATGCGCTGTTAGCCGCCGAGCTAACGCGCTGTTAGCCGCCGAGCCAATGCGCTGTTAGCCGCCGAGCTAACGCGCTGTTAGCCTGCCGAGCCAACGCGTTGTTAGCCGCCGAGCTAACGCGCTGTGCTTATGTAAACAGCAGCGGTGGATGAGAGACAGCGGACAGAGCGGATCGAAACGTTGCTTTCCTCCATGTTTAACCGTTTCATCGTGTTTATGCTTGTTGAACAGGTGTAATAACAAAGTTTTATTGCACTTAGCAACGAGCGTAGCGTAAACTCGTCTCTCCACCGCGGCCTCTCTGATCAGCTGTTCACTGACTGCGCTGTGTGTGTGTTGATGTGTGTGGAGCTCCGACACAGAAGCTGCGGCCGTGTGTTACGATTGATTGGTTCAATTTCGGCATGGGCAGACCAGATTTTACTGCGCGTGAGTTGTACACCAAGAGGCTGCAGCTTCAGCCCCGGAGCCCCATATGTATGTAGTACCTATTATGCCCTGATATCGCCATCCAGTTTTTCGTCTCGACGATGCATATCGTCACGTTTTTATATCGCGATATTTCGTGGCACGATATTTCGTCACATCCCTACTGATTAATAAAAAGTCTGAATTCATGCCTTGTCTGGTCTGTTACCAAGACGACAAGCAAACGACTTTTAAAATGCTTGTTTTCTGAATGGAGTTTGGATGGATCAGTGCCAGGCTATGCAGCTGCTCCATCAACACTCAACATAAAGTCATCTAGGCATAAATACGGCAGCGACGTTGTTGTTTTTTTACCGTAGACAGTCTGTTGTTTCTACACAGAGTTTGGTCCGGTGTCTGTACAGACAAATTTCTCACTACTGTTGAAATATTTCAACTCCCGCAAAAATATGTGCCTTTCGTGTCTCCTGGCGCAAATTTGTGTCTATTCGCCTCTTTGCATTGACTTTGTATGTAATCGCGCTGCACGAAAAGTTTGTTTTCCTCTTGTTGAGAACGTACAGTTAGTATTTTATTAGTATTTTATCAGTATTTTGAAGCTCCCATCAGTAAGACGATAAGGAAACAATTGAAGTCATGAGCTGGCGTCAGAGTCAGGCTAGCTGTTTCCCTCTGTTTCCAGTCTTTATGCTAAGCTAAGCTAGCCAGCTGCTGGCTGTAGAGACATGAGTGGGATCAATCTGAGCATCTAACTCTCCTTAAAACACAGAGGGAGCCTCGTTTTGATAATTAATAATCGTTAGTTCTTGTTTTAGCAAAAATGTCAAATATTCTCTGGTTCCGGTTTCTCCAGTGTGTCGGATTCTTTATATGATTTAAAGTGAATATTTTTGTGGACTTTTTTTTTTTTTTTTACAATTTTCTGACAAATGTTTAAGATTAATAGAGAAAATAATCATCAGATTAATTTAGTTCAGAAAGGAGTAGTATAAGAGGAGCAGCTAGTTCCTGGAAAGTGTTGGAATCAGTGTTGGAGTTGTTTTCACATTAAACAGCCTCAGTGTGTGTTTGTGGTTTAAATCGTGGTCAGATGTGTGTGAACGCAGCCCGAGGCTCTGACCGCTCAACAACAGGAGGGGGTGGGGGGTTGGGGGGTCTTTGTCCGGAGCTGGTCCTGGATCAGATTGGGTTGCAGGCCGCAGCCGTCCTCCCAGTCCTCCTGGAGACTGAACAACGGCGTCAGTGTTGGCGAGGACGAGGAGAGACGAGGAGGAATGTCCTGTATCAGCTCCAGATAGAAACACAGAGAGAGAGAGGACGGTTAACAGCAGATCTGAGGCTTTATTAGTATTTATTATTAGTATTTATTAGAGCTCTGAAATCTGGTTTTATTTTACTGATATAAAACGTTCTAAACTCAAGGCTCACTCACTAACTGTTGACTGTATCTCAGCTCTTTTTTTCTCACTTGTTATCATAATAAAAGTCAAGACGGTAAAGCTGTTAAACTGAAATTAATATCAATCATTAATTAGATTAGATTAGATTAGATGAGGGTAAAAGTACTGCCGCTGAAGTGCGTGACTTTTATTCAACACCGTCAGATATTTAGCGAGTTTGCTAACATGAGAACAGCTTTAGACACATATTTGTTTAGTTGTAGTTGTTGAATTAGGTTTAATAAAATGCTTCAAGACGTCTTTCCTCTCACCTGTCCTCCTCTCACCTGTCCACCTCTCACCTGTCCTCCTCCCACCTCTCTTTCCATACTTCCTGTCTCACCTGTACTACCTGTCCTCCTGTCTAATAATGGAAAACATGAAGTAAAGAATGAAATCTAATAACTCCTGCGAGGCGTTTAACATTTCACATACCGTAGACGTCATCTTCATCATGACCATCATCAGCCTCTCTCTTCACAGTACTCACTGTACTCTACAGTAGTGTACTGTAATGTAAACAGTATTTACACTGTAGAATAGATGTGGAATAAACAGATGGAGGTATGATATGAATATATTGTGTACACTATAGACGGTAAAGTGAATATCTTTGTGAAAAAATATTTTTAATGTGTCATTTTGGCCCTTTTTACTGTTTTTGTGACAGTTTATACAAGCAGAAGCAGAGAGACGAAACTCTGGTGCTTTATTGACAACAGCCGCCATTTTTGACTGAAAACACTCATTATATTTATAATATTATATTGTTCAACACAGGCCATTTCAGTAGAATATGATAATAAAATGGAAATTATGTAGTTTTACATTTATACAGCTCTTTGTAGGCGGACGTTTTACTGACGTTCGGTAGTCACTTTCAGTCCAAAATGGGGGAAGCGTAGCTCTGCTGCTGGGGGCTGATGTTGACGTGGAACAAAATACTGACTTTCACTTCACGTTCTTTACTACAGGTGGACTGATATGTTGGTAATTAAAGTACCAAATATTATAAATATAATAAGCATCTTCAGTCCAAAATGGTGGCAGCGGCTGTTGTCAAAAATACACCAGAGTTTCTCTACTCTTTTTCTCGAGTTTCCTGACCTCTAGTCACCAGACGTGCTGCAGAGTAAAAGTCAGAATTGTTGATGTTTTATTTACACTGTCATCAGCATATATCACTCAGTCTTCTTCCTGTCCTTCATCATCACGTCTCCTCCTCCTCTCCCTCAGTGTTTCCAGTCAGATTAGGATGTAAATCCATCAGGACTCAGATAAAAGAGGCCTGTAATGTATTCATTAGTTTTATTTAAATGTGGGGCTGTCGCTGTCTTTCTTTCTCCTCTCTCTTGGGTTTCTATTCATGGAAACTCTTCCTCGCTCCTCGCTGTTTGATCCGGCTCAGTACGGGAGATAAAAGTCACGGCGAGCCGCTCGCTGACGCTCAGAGACCTCGTCGTCGTCGTCTCTCCGGTACTTTATCCTCCACTGTACACTGGTTTGTGTCTGATAACATAAACACTGAACCAGCTTATTACAGCGCCGAGCTATGCTGACGTTCCCATGTTGGGTGTTTGAGTTCTGACCTGGCAGCTCATTCAGAGGAAACGTCGACTTTTCTTTTATTGGTATTGTGTTTAACTCTTGTCACTGTGACATGAGGGATAAATAAACTATCGGTCTGTATAGTTTGTTGGTGAAAAGTCAGAGTGAGCATGAACCGGAGCAGAAATACCAGACGCTGCTGCTGCTGCTGCTGTTGTTGTTGTTGTTGTTGCTGTTGTTGCTGTTGTTGTTGTTGTTGTTGTTGTTGTTGTTGTTGTTGTTGAGGACCAAATGAACCAGACTCCACGGGTGAAAGATGTAAATTTAGTCAGATTGATGCATCTGTAACTCAGTTAACAGGATGCAGTGAGGTGTTGAACAAAGCTGTGATCACAACTCCATCATCATCATCATCATCATCATCATCATCATCCTCCTCCTCATCGTCAGTCTCATTAGCATGTCTGCTCCACAGACTGATGATAAATGAGCTGCAGACGGTCCTGTTTTCTCTTGCTGGGTTTGGTTCTGTGTGTTTTCACAAAGGACTCATTGTTACAGCAGCAGCTGTTTTGTTTTCCAGCAGTTACTAAGTCAGAACAAGAAGAAAAAGAAGAAGAAGGAGGTAGTGCATTCATGTATGAGGGGTGAGCGTTAGGTCTGCCTCCTCTCACTCAATTAGTTGACTAATTGGTTGATTTGGTCAACTAAGATTTCTTAAGTCGATTAGTTGTTTTTTTAATGTTTTTTTCATGCTGAATAACTTATTTCAGAGACACTTGTGAGCACATCTCTGGTCCGGAGCAGATTTAAAGTGGTGCTTTTGTGTGATTCTTTGTGGAGAAACTCAGTTTTACAGATGTGCTCATCAACTCATTTATTAGTCAGACTGTCTTTGGTCGAGGACAGACCTAGTGAGCGTCCATTCATGTGTTGAGGACACTGACAGGAATCAGTGTCTGTCCTCACATGGGCCGCTGGACGTCACCCCAAATGTCAAGTCAGTGATTTATTTAAGATAAGTTAAGTCTTTATTGATCTCCTGAGGGGAAATCCAGCTGTGGCTGCAGCACAGAAATAAGCACAGATACATAAAGTTAAAAAGGAATATAAAACTAAAATAACAGTAGCGGTAAAATGTGTGGGTGCGGGGCTTAGGTGAGCCGCGGATGCGCCCAAAAACGCCCGTGTGTCCAATTTAACCCCTGATTCCACGATGACGAACGTTAATTTATCGAAACTGAGAATAAGTGGCATTCAGCAATAGGAGAGACAGGTGAAGAGAAGATAACGTTGTCGGTACCAGTTACTAACAGGCTCGGTAGTGAACGCCACGCTAACGTGCTGATGGGTTCAGTGTTTCTGTGTTTTACCTGACATACTCCAGAGAATATTCAGTTAAAACTGATCCTCACTGTTCTCTGTGAACTCTCACTGAAGAGTGAGCTCTTCTGCACCAGACTCCATTTAAAAAAAATAGCCTTTTAAATGCTACGTCGCTTGTCAGAAATCAGTCATATGGTAACTTAGTGTGGCCTCGTGTGCTCTGATTAACTCGGTATCCAGTTAACACATCAGTCATAATGTTGTTAATGAAAACTCAACTCCTGGCGTCATGGAATGACAGGAGTAACCAGCTTTAAAAGTGACATATTTTCTTTTTAAAGAAGTGCTGCCTGGTGGATCTCATTTATGACGAGGTGAAGAGTCGTTCATGTGGATTTAGAAAAGTAACTTACTAAGTAAGTGTTGAATTTGACAACAGAAGTTGGTGTGGTGGTAGAATGAGGGCCCTGCGCATCTGACCAACGGTCTGTTTGTTTTTTTTATTGGAGAGCAACAAAATAAATGTACAGTGATGTAAAAACACAGGTTGCACAAATTTTACTACAAAATACTCTTTAAAAGTCTTAACTGTGAGATCTAAAGAACAACTTAAACTACAGTCTTTTTTGTAGCAGCTTTACTAACCACAGCTTGTTTATTATTCTTCTATAGGTTCATAGTTTTTATCAGAAATGGTCAGAAACACTGAAATCTGCAGTAAAATAAACACTAAGTTACCCTTCAGACTTTAGTACAAATTCCTCCTAAATATTCTTAACTCTGAGACTCTAATAGTTTAAAGCTGTTGGAAGGTGCTGGTACTGTAAAACAAAGTTGTGGTTCTGGTGTTTGCTTCTAGTCCGGTTCAGGTTCAGTGTGTGGTAGTTCAGCAGAGGAAAACTGGTTCTGTAACTCCACGATGGAACGCAGAGCTGGACCGGGTTCAACTGGATGATTAATGCATCAGGTACCAAACACAAAGCAGCTCTTGTGGTGAGGGGATGTGTTGTTCTCTGCTCTCTGAGCCCGGATCGGGCCTCACTGGTACCAGGACCAGACCTGCAGTGTTTCAGCCCGGACCGGGCCTCACTGGTACCAGACCATGCGTAGTGTTTACCACTTTGGATTTCAAATGTGAGGGTGCAGGTCATATCCACGCAGACCCCTCTGCCATTTTCCACTTTCTGCGATTTGTTTTGGTTGACGGATACGGAACGGATGTGACGTCACGTTACTCAGACTACAACAATAAAAGGGGTAACTTCCTTCTACCGCCACATAGACTCAGATGAAGCAAATATATCGATTCTGGCATTAAAAATCTATTTAGAAATTGTAAAAAAAAGCAGCTTTTCCTGCACGTGACTTCTCCTTAAATCTACAGTTTTTTTAATGTAGTCTGGTTGATGTGTGCAGTCAGAGATGTGGTGTGAAGAGACTGGACAAAGAGACTGTGTTACACCAGAGAGGAGGAGCGTCTTCGTCATGACATCAGACCCTCTTTAAAAAGCGTGTAATTGGACTCATTAAAGACCCACCCCCACCCCCCCACCCCCCCGTTCACTGACTTCCTGCCGACCTCTGGTGTCTCTGGTCACAACAGATTATCACCAGCAGCTAAGAGTCAAAGACAACGACTGGCACTGGAGTATGTGTCCTCAGGTCCATGCACTGATGTAGTATTTGTCCCCTGTCAGGTACATGTACTGGACGGACTGGGGGGAGATCCCTAAGATAGAGCGAGCTGGGATGGACGGGACGAACCGGTCCATGATCATCGATAAAGAGATCTACTGGCCCAACGGTCTGACTCTGGACTACAGCCTGGAGAAACTGTACTGGGCCGACGCCAAACACAACTTCATCCACCGCTCCAACCTGGACGGCTCCTCCAGGTACACCACATCATAAATACTGCCCTCTACTGCAGTACATCCACAGTGTACTACATGTACTAATACCACTGTGTGTTTCCAGGGAGGTGGTGGTGAAAGGCGAGCTGCCTCACCCGTTCGCCCTCACGCTGTACGAGGACACGCTGTTCTGGACCGACTGGAACACCCACTCCATCCACTCCTGCAGGAAGCAGACCGGCGGCGAGCAGCGTATCGTCCACTCGGACATCTTCTCGCCGATGGACATCCACGTCTTCAGCGCCAAGAGGCAAAACATCTGTGAGTCAAAACGTGTCTGTACTGATGTAGTATTTGTCCTCAGGTACATGTACTGCTCTTCAGGGCCACCAGACTCCATTCACAAAACCAGTAATTTTCCCTCTCAGAACAGGGGAGGTTGCTGGTCTACCGATGCATCCATCGGTTGGTTATTTTGTGTCAATGTGTGACTTCGGTGAATCCGAACTAACCCTTTAAAACACTAAAGTCACACAATAACACAAACTAACTAACCGATGGATGCAGCGGTAGACCAGCAACTCCCCTGTTCTGAGTGGGAAAATTAATGGTTTTGTGAATGGAGTCTGGTGGCTTTGAAGAGAGCAATATAACGGCTTCAGAAGAGAAGGAGAAGAAGACGTGTCATTAATTAGAAAATGTCTATAAGTAGTTTTAGAGAGTAAAGTGGGTTAAATAACGTCATCACAGGACTTCACCTCCTTTTATGAATGTGTATTTCTGGAGCAGTAGTTCATGTTATTTGCTCCATCTCATAAAGTTCATATGTTTTTGCTGAGGTGAGGAGAGATCGATGAGTCTTTAACCTTTAAATTAAACTTTATTTGTCTTTCTCTCTGTTGACAGTAGCGACCAGTCCGTGCTTGGTGAAGAACGGAGGATGTTCCCACCTCTGTCTGCTGTCTCCTCTGAAGCCTTTCTATCAGTGTGCCTGTCCCACCGGAGTCCAGCTGCTGGAGGACGGCAAGACCTGCAGAGACGGTGAGGATACTCATCTTTATCATTATCATCTTCATCACCTTTCAGTGTCCCTCTGAGGCTGTGGACACACTGCTGCACATTTATAACATCTAGTATCAGTTTACTAAAAAAAGATTTCATCAAATGACTATAACCCACATAGGAAAAGGGCCTGTTACTCACGTTTTAGTTCTGTTGTATCAGTGAACCAGTGCTGTGTTTTTACATCTAACATCTGTAAGAACAACTGTATGGAGGACGGAACCTAACAAAATCAAAAATAAATAAATAATTAAATATATGACTCGCTTAAAAACAATGCCATTAAATGAACCAAAAATAATATAAAAAATAAATGTAGGCATTAATTGATTGATATTTCTGTTTAATTTGCTACTTTATTTATTTACCTTTGTATTAATTCTTATATTTATCTACTCCTCTATTTAATTTTCTGTTTTATTTATTTATTTTTTCATTTTTATTAATTTTCAAATTTATTTATTTTTGCATTTAATTGTATTAATTTAAAATGTATTATTACATTTATGTATTCATTTATTTGTGCATTATTTTCCCTTTGCATTTCCCCCTATTTATTTTCACAATTTTATTTATTTATTCATATTTAAGAACTTTTACATTTATTTATTTATTTTTGCATTTCATTTTATTAATTTTAAATGTATTTATTTATTATTAAATTCTATATATTCATTTATTTTTTTTGCATTTTCCCTTTACATTTCCCCTATTTATTTTCCCAAATGTATTTATTTATTTTTTAACATTTCTTTATGTGTTTCTGCTTCATTATGCAAATGAGGGGGCTGTCAGTCAACGTGTGTCATGGGGTCAACTTTTCGCTATAAACTTTTAAATATTTAAAATATTATTTTTTGGTACATTCAACAGCATTTTCATTTATTTATCCAGTCATTTATTTCATTATTTATTTATTTGGAATTTTGACAGGTTTTGTCCTCAATACAGCCAATGTCTGGTGAAAAACAGAATATCTCTGGAGTTTTTACAAGTTTGTAAAAGTATTGGAAACGACTGAGTCAGTCAGAATCAGGTGGAGAAACAGTTGGATGTTGATCAGCTGGACTCGTATTTTAACGTCCAGTCATACTGTCATAATTGAAAAAAATACCTTATTATTTTCAGGTCATATCATCCATCCTCTTCTTAAAAAGTTTGATAAATCCAGAGAAAAGTATGTAAACGTTTGTGTCCACATAGGACCACTCTGACAGATTATCTTCAGTAACAACATCCTGAATTCAGTGCAGAAGTTCAGTGTTTATAAAGTGTGATTTGAACGTGAGTGAGACGCCAGCAGAGGAAACTCTGCAGTTTGTCTTCAGAGACACACTCGAGTGGAAACAGAAAAGCATCCAAATATTTGCTGAACTGCGTCACTGAGAGAAGTTTGTAGATTTTCTATTATTTTCAGACAGAAAACAACAGAAAGTCCTCTGGTGTGACTGTTTACGATTCAATCTGTCCGCTCAGTTTAGAGCTGTTTACAGGACTTCATCCAGACTGAATTCATTAGTCTCTGAGAGTTTCAGTTTGGTACCAATCCCCATTAGCTTTTTCTCTAATTTAAGAAGTCTGATGACTTTGTTGCTTCTAGCAGATAAAGGTGGCGTTGGGCTGACCTGCAGTTGCCATGGTAACCCCCCTCCATCACCAGCCGGGCTGGCTGTTGTTTGAATGACGGACGTTTCCCTCCTCCCTCTCGCCTTTGCCTCCTCCTTTTATTTACATTTTTTGGTTGGGTAACCCTGGCCTGCAGAGTGAAGGCGGCGAAGCTTTTGTGACAGACGGGATCACATGATCTCCTGCAGACAATGGCTCCTTTCACCGCCGGGGTTTAACTCTTTCAGCTCCTTTAAACCAGAGAGAGGCTGACCTGAAGCCACGTCTCCCCTCCTCCTCCTCCTCCTCCTCCTCCAACAATAACACACCATGTTCATTTTGGGATGTCAAAGCTTTTACTAATTTGTTGCTTTTGTTCAGCAAAGCCACAAAAAACAGTTTGATTTAAAGTGAACAGATGATTTGGCAGCCGGTAAGAGCTAGTTAATGTTAGCTGTTAGTAGCCGGTAAGAGCTAGTTAACGTTAGCTGTTAGCAGCCGGTGAGAGCTAGTTAACGTTAGCTTTTAGCAGCCGGTAAGAGCTAGTTAACGTTAGCTGTTAGCAGCCGGTAAGAGCTAGTTAATGTTAGCTGTTATCAGCCGGTAAGAGGCAGTTAACGTTAGCTGTTATCAGCTGGTAAGAGGTAGTTAACGTTAGCTGTTAGCAGCCGGTGAGAGCTAGTTTAGCCAGTGAGAGCTAGTTAACGTTAGCTGTTATCAGTCGGTAAGAGTTAGTTAACGTTAGCTGTTAGCAGCCGGTAAGAGCTAGTTAACGTTAGCTGTTAGCAGCCGGTAAGAGCTAGTTAACGTTAGCTGTTTGCAGCCGGTGAGAGCTAGTTAACGTTAGCTGTTAGCAGTCGGTAAGAGCTAGTTAACGTTAGCTGTTATCTCCGTACAGGACTGAGCTGCTTACCGGCTGCTAACAGCTAACGTTAACTAGCTACTAGCTCTCGTCCTGTTGATTTCAACACAGGAACTTCCATTGCATTACATTATGATACGTTCAGGCTCTATTCAGTAAACATGAGTATTTGGTGAAGGTAAATTCTAACGTCATCAAGATGTGTTCAAATGTGATCTTGTAAAATGTAGTTTTGTGCTGCTGTCTGTATATTTTGAGTGACGTCTGACCTTTGTGTTGCTCCTCAGGTGCGACCCAGATGCTGCTGTTGGCTCGGCGAACAGACTTGCGCCGCATCTCTCTGGACATGCCAGACTTCACCGACATCATCCTGCAGGTGGACGACATCCGCCACGCCATCGCCATCGACTACGACCCGGTGGAGGGGTACATCTACTGGACGGACGACGACGTGAAGGCCATCCGCCGCTCGCTGCTCGACGGCAGCGAAGCAGAGTTCGTGGTCACCTCTCAGGTGAACCACCCCGACGGCATCGCCGTGGACTGGATCGCCCGGAACCTGTACTGGACTGACACCGGGACGGACCGCATCGAGGTGACCCGGCTCAACGGGACCATGCGTAAGATCCTGATCTCTGAAGACCTGGACGAGCCCAGAGCCATCGTACTGGACCCTGTAGCTGGGTGAGTCCACTAATCAGTGACTCTGATTATTGATTATTTTTACTCGTCACTTACTTAAAAAGGTTAAACAGCAGGTTTCTGTATCACGCCATCAGCCAGATAACGCTACTTCCTGTCTGTGTTTCCAGTTACATGTACTGGACGGACTGGGGCGAGGTGCCGAAGATCGAGCGGGCTGATTTGGACGGGATGGAGCGCCTGGTGATGGTCAACACGTCTCTGGGCTGGCCCAACGGCCTCGCTCTCGACTACGACGAACGCAAACTCTACTGGGGAGACGCCAAGACCGACAAGATCGAGGTCAGTGTCTTATGTACCAAACCTCATTGGGTTTTTATCTAATTAAAGGGAGTATATATTCAGAGTGAGTTCACCTGGGAGTTGTAGTTTTACAATCACCTGGGAGTTGTAGTTTTACATTAAGTGGGAGTTGTAGTTTTATAATCAGTGGG
>CAKAKR010055093.1:0-84485 GCA_916700685.1 Adelosebastes latens
GATTGATTGATTAAATAAAAATATGAGGGTTGCAGCCCTTCAATAAATAATTGATTACAAACAAGAACAAAGAGAAAAGATGGTTGACATCGCACTCACTCTTTCTCCAGAAGCTGTTTGACTGTGAGGTAGGCCCAAACCCTCTGGATGTGGCTGTCAGACGCCGTTTCAGTGGACTCCACGGTGGCGTTTGTGTCAGAAAACGTCATCTTTCTATTCCTCTGTCATTGTACCAATGAATTATGTCAGTATACATGAGGGCTGTCACAAACCTGTCAGAAGATTACAGCTGATGTAGTGCAGAGCGATCCTTACCGAAATGGCCACAACTTGCGCAGTGAAGGTTTCAATGTCGTTGTCAGTGATCTGACCGGCCACCACAATCTCAGAGCCATTATAATACTGGCTGAAGTTAGTCTGGGTTAGATTGGTCCCACCATTATAGATCATTGTCACATCTGTCAACAGAGGAGTGGCCACCTCTTCATAGAAACCCTGTTGACATACATTAGGGACGCTGTATGAATGTTTATCCCTCCACAGCCAACCATGATCAATTTTATCTCTGGAAATGTAGCACATCACATGGTAAACAGTATTTATAATGAGAGCAAGTGATTTCAAACACCTTCAGCTGTAAATCAGCGTCAGAGTCTTCATAAATCCGTCGTGCCACACCATTGTTCTGCAGCGACATCTTCTCAAGGAACTCAAAATTGACATCAAAACCAAAACCAAGACAGTAGAGTGGGAATTTGCCTGCGATAGCCCCTCTGACATTTGACTGTATTTGTTCGAGATTTATCACCCCTGCAAAGACACAAAGTTACACTGTGTACACAAAAACGTTTTATACACTTAATTCTAAATAATGCTGATGCTATTTTCATTTAAATGTCCATGATGTTCAAAGTCCCAGAGTGGCTTCTAGCTTGTTGACAGGAGAGGATATTGAGAAAAAGACGGCAGTGAGATCATTTAAAAATGATGGACTGTGTCTTTAGGGTCCTTAAAGTATTTGCTTGCGTTTGTGTGCATGTGTGTTTTATTGTAACCTGAGGTCGGGTCTCCATCGGTGAGAAGTATAAGGATAGACGCTGAACCTTCTCTGGGATGTGCATTCAGCATACGTGCTCCTTCCAACACTGCTCTGTTAATGTCTGTGGCTGTAATTAAATGAAAACATGTTTCATTACTGCCATTCTGCTGTCACATGTTTGCATCCTTTTATAAAATATTGTTAAAAACCTCACATCCTCGGTCTTTAATATCCCGTGCAAATTTCTTGGCACTCTCCAGGTTTTCCTCGTTGGCCTGAACAAGTTCTCGTTTCCAGTGATAAATGTCGTCATCAAAAGTGAAGAGACCAAAGTGGTCATCCTCAGCCAGGTCGCTCAAGATGTGGATTAATGCTATTCGGGTCTGGGCAAAAACATCGTTCACACATTAGAACTTTTATTCAAGTAAGAAACCATGCAATAATATTTGTTTCACGTGATCTTTGTGTTTAATAAATCTTTTATAGACATAATTAACTAAAGTAAAAAGTCTCCAGTGCTACAGCGGCAATCTGTCACAAACTCATACTCTTCAAATACTGTACCTGCTGCATTTTTCTGCCGCGCATTGAGCCACTTTGATCAATAACGAAGACAACATTTTTTGGTATGCGGGCAAGACTATATGGAGCAAAGTGATGAACAAAGTACCCAGATGATCTCTTGAGGGGAGGAAGAAGAAAGTTCGATTGGTTAGAAAATATTGTTGAGAAGACAGGGGAAGATAAAATATCAATTTAAGTACAATAAGTATGGTATATTTTAACAATGCTAATAGGCCATTCAAAGTCAACAATCTTCCAGGAGATTAACTCTGTCTGTACCTTGATGTCTCCCAGTGAGCTGTTCCTGTTGACATCATAAACAATAACCAGATCTCCATTCATACCCTGCTCTCCACAGCTGTCACAGGTTCTCTGTTGGTCCTCTGTCGGGTAGAAATACACCCACGCCTGGAAACAGGATGAATCAGTTTTTACAGAGTCTTGATAGAAGTTAAAAGATAGAAGTTGATAAATGGGTTTTATTGGTCAAAAAGATTAGCCCCCTGCCTTTCATTAAATTTGATTAGATTCAACTTCATTGTCTAAAGATATACAGTATAGTATATAATAATGAATGAATGATAGGGATGTGCACAAGGATGAGCAATAAGACAGGAAGTACATGTCTTGTGCTGTTATCGGGTCATTATGTATGGTAGTTAAACAGTTAATTATGGGTCAGAATAAGATAGCAAATGAGTTAAAGGTGCTCTATACGATATCCAGAGCATTCATATAGCTGCAAACAACTATTTGCTATGTAAAGATATAGAGGAGTAATGTCTACCTGAGCAGAGAATGAAGTCACTCTCCCTCTGTGTGTGTTGTAATCCGAGCTTCTCTCGACCGCTGCTCTGCACTGATCTCACATGGCAGTTACAACTTATAACACCGTCCCCGCCAACAGCGCCATCGTGGAGGCTTAGCACCCACCCTCAGTTCCCCCTCAGTTAAACACTGGTATCTCTGTCAGCAGTAGTTTTTTTATTATAAGTGCTGTTAGCACCGTTATTTACGAGCTGCCGGCTCAGCCGTTGCCAAGTTGAGAGCTGTGCGGAGGCAATAGAAATGCTCCCAATCTCGCATTTAGCACCTTTAAATACAGAACTTTGAATCACTGTGTGATGTACCTGTTTGTCAGTATGTGTTTTGGTGATGGCATTAGCCAGGGCTTTGGTGCTTAGTCCTCCTTTAACCTCGATGAAATTGATGCCCGCCTTCTCATTAATGTACACATCAACCTGGCATTGAGAATGAAATAAAGTAGTTAGAAACTCTGACCATGAAAGATGATTTTACTCCAGCATTGTTCTCCTGAATAGAACAAGAAGACGCACCTTGAAGTCTTTGACAGGCTGCATGGGTCGAGCGTGGATTTGCAGCTCGTACTTGCCAAGCCTGCGTTTCAGCAGCTCCTCGTATGTGAGTTCAAAGGTGACCTTTTTGTGTGCAGCCACAGTCACAGAGGTCTTAAATTCCTCCAGGGTCCTCCCTACAGAACTGCAACAGAGACGATAATCATTGCATTAGAGCAGCGGTTCCTTCCTTCTGGCTTGTGACCCCTTAAAATGAAACAATGCCTACTTAGTTATGACCCCTCATCACAGGTTATGACCTTTGTGTGGATATGAGATGTGAGTAGTTCAATCAAAGAGTGATTTTTCCTTCTCAAATTGTTTAATTTGAAGGATTTTAGAGACCTGAAGATGTTAAAGTAACCAAGTAAAAAGCAAACATTTGAGAAAAGTCGGACAAAAATTAACATAATTTAGTGCAACAGAGATTTTTTTTCTTTGTCTTCTCCTTTATCCCAGAGGACACACAAGGCTCTTCTACAAAGTACGATATAAAAACAACCTGTATAAGACCTGGCAATAAACTGATCCATTGATCCATGTACCTGACAATCCCAGCGCTTTGGCCAATGGACACAGCCTCGGTGTACTGCTGCAAAGCTTTCTCTTTACCTTTCACAACACCGTCGTACACTTCGCCATCTATAAACCTGAAGAAGACCAAAGAAAAGTCTCAGTTTATATACATACTCCTGAGTAGCCCGTGATTTATTTTCATGATGCTTTAATGTATAATTCTTTATGTGCAGTTCAGCTTCACACACATTCTGAATTTACTGATGAAGGCGTTCTTGGGAATCCGGACGTGGAATTCTATTTCCTTGGACTCGTCCATACGATTGGCCATGCGGCTTGTGATGACAGTGGTTGCATAACGACTGGTCACTGTGGAGTTGATGTGGAAGCTGTAGATGTCCCAGTTGTCCTGAGCAAATACAGGAGGAGGAACATTTCACAATAAAATAAATGGCTTGGTCAATTTCGCTGGCTGACGACCAGCTGACCGAAGATCAGATGATGGTGGTGGGTTGGTGGGTGGCATCAGTGAAATCTCATTGGTCTAACTGCAGAAACACCCCATTCTCATTATTTTATAAGTACCAATCAAGGTACTTGAACTTTACTTGAGTATTCCCATTTTAAGCTACTTGATACTTCTACTCGACTACATCTCATAGCGAAATATTGTACTTTTTATTCCACTACATGTCTCGACAGCTTTAGTTACTAGTTGCTTTACAAACTACAAAGTTTCATACCCTTCCTGTCCAGTGATAAACCATGTGCTGTATCTCCAGCTTTGGTGATTTTGAATTTGAATGTTTGTGATTAACTACAGAATAAAATACCTATATGTGTTGAGACAATTCTCCTTCTTCTTCAGCTAAACAAACTATTTAAAAGCTCTCTTGAATTGGATGGACAATGCATCATCATAGAGCTGAAAACAGGGCTGTTTTTCTGACCTCATGAAAGCTTAAAGGTGAACAACACCTAAGTTAAGAATTCCAATATGTTATTTCCATGGCCGAGGAAAGTTCAGTCAATATAAGTGAACATGAGCTCCTCTTTCTCAAAGCCAGAAACCAGAGAAGTAAGTCTAAAACTTGTGATGTCATAGGGTTACAGAAAGTTTTTGTTTTTTATAACCAAATTAGGGGTGAGCAATACATCGAATATAGTCGATGTTTTGCGGCTTGTCCCATGCGCGATGTATAAAATGACTATATCGCAAACATTGACTACAAATTGTCATGTAATGAGACTCTCTCCTACGGCTCCCTCTCACAGTGACACACCCATACGTTACAGACTCCGCGCCCATCCAGACCTCTCTTTTGGGCGCATGTGACGTATGCGGCCGGCGTGTTTTTGTATTTGGAGGGAAACAGCGGAGACAGTAGGAACCCGGAAACGCAAAAGAACTGAAGCGGCAAAGCGAGTACGGTAGCGAGAACACGACCAAAGCACCCAGAACCAGCCCAGAAGCAAATTACTCTGGCTTCCTCGCTTTACAAGGCAATCCTATATGACAAAAAAAGTGCAAAATGGAAAGAAATCACGGCCGCTGTAAACAACTACATCGCAACGCCGGTTAGTGTAGTTGAAAAGCCTGGATTCAAAAGACTCATTAAGACACTTGATCCAAAATATGAACTGCCTCTTCGCAAATTTTTTACAGAGTAGGCTCTACCGTAGTTATACATTTCAGTGAGAGAAAAGTTGGCCAACCAGCTAACAGAGGTGACCCACTTCTCCACATCTACCGATCTGAAAGTCCAGCTAACATAACCAAAGCTGTGAGTCTTAATAAGTGGACAACACTGCAGTGCTTTGGCCACAGGCTGCACCTCGCAATTGGTGAGTCTTTCTACACTAGAGGGAAAATAATATTTTTTACTATCAGCAATGTTATAACAGCTTACTGGTAAACATAATAATAAGTTACTTTACACTTATTACATGCCATTAAAAACTGTGTGTGTGTGTGTGTGTGTGTGTGTGTGTGTGTGCATATGTATTATGTATTCATCAAAATATATAAAGCATGTCTTGCCAGAAAACTATGTGATTAAAGTGAATACTGTTTGATACTGTTTTGTTAAATTCAACTTGTGATTTCCCCCTTTTTGCATGCAAGATTAGAATTGTTCCAATAGAAACCACTAATGAATATAAACAAGAAGGTTTTAATGCAGACATATATTGCAGGGACTACAAGAAGAACCATTCCTGCGTCAAAGGGCCAAATCGAGCATTTATGAAGTGCTTAGAGGATATTTGAAAATATCACGATATATATCGTGTATCGCGATATAGCCTAAAAATATCGCAATATTATTTTTAGGCCATATCGCCCAGCCCTAACCCAAATGAGCTTCATCATATTGTAGTGTTCTCAGTTGTGAAACAGAAAATGTTCCCATATACTCAGATCATTCCCTAGGTGCTCTCAGTGTCATCTGGAACATCTCTCCCCATTCATTGTCTATGAAGCAGTTCAGACTTTATGCCCTATGACATCACAAGTTAGCAGTCTAGTTTTGGATTTGGGAGAGAGTTGTTCATGTTTGCTAATATTCTTTGGACAGTCTTTGACCATAGGAATAACATGTATGAATCTGGAAAAATGGGCATAGTTCCCCTTTAACTTTTTAGAGATACATGGTTCTCAAACGACAGCGAAGCTACAAACATATGATGATTTTATAGAATATGATTCACTGCTGAAAATTAAACTACCCAACAGTATGTAAAGGAGTTAAAATTAGCACAACCTTAAACATATACAGCAGTAAAATGAAGCATACACATGAATGCAGCAGTAATATTAATCCAGGAACATCATATATAATAGTACAACACAGACAGGGACGATTTTACTGCACAATGAGTACTTTTACTTTTTGATACTACTTTATTTAAGTAAGGTTTTGAATGCAGGATTTTTACTTGTAGTTTAGTATTTCCACAGTGTGATATTAGTACTTTTACAGAAGTGAAGGATCCAAATACTTCCTACAGCACAGGTGTTTTGATTTCACATGGCAATGACTTGCACACTCCCAGTTCTCTTTAACTGCAACCATTACCATGTCTCTAAGTCTAAAATGTAATGACTAACATCACGGGGACCAGCTTTTTGTACTCAAAAGGGAGTTTAGTCCCACCAATGTGACAGTGTAAACAGATTTATGGCCCAACAACATGAGTAATACACATTCACACTCACACACGCACGCACACACACACGCACACATACACGCACAATGTTTTTGTCATGACATCACATTGTTTGCTTACAATAATTCCCTGGAGGTGTAACGTAACCTAACCTAAATAGATATATTCAATAGATTCAGTTTCCTTGCAGTGTGGTGGTCTGTCCTTTAGGTTTTGTGACCTTACCTTGCTTGGTAGTGTGTTGGTCAAAGCCAGCAGCAGCCCAAAGAGGGTGATTTGCACTACAGCTCTCTCCATGATGGCTCCCACCAGAGTGCAACCCAGGTAGCTGAAACTGTCTTTTAAACTCAAACAGACAAGGACAACATTATTGTGTACATACTTTTTATAAAAGGGCAAACTCCTCTTTCTCTCTCTTCTGTATCAACAACTCACTCACTTGTACACCCACACACAAAAACACATTCCCGCCTACGCTCCTCTCATGCATACTGCCGGGAATCACACACATAGCTAACAAAAAACAGGATAAAAAAAACTGCTTATGTGAGCTTTACTGTTGACATCGAGGGTCCAGCCTGCCCACTTTGCCCGGAATTTGTTACACCGAGAGCTTCTCGTGCAAACACAGCCAACAGTGGTTTGTAAAGTTAACAAGATACACAGAGACAATTTGGCTTTGTATGTTCAGCATGCACCGTTAATGAAACAAGTACATGACTAACATTATGGTGTCAAGCAAAAATGAATTTATTATTTCTGTCTTCAATTATGTACAGCTTTCGTGAAAGAGTACCGATCTGACGAGGTCAGGAAATGGCGGGGAAAACAGGTGATACAGCAGGCAAAAGGAACCATACACCTAGCTTTCATTGCGAGCGTTAAAGAGATCAAATACAGGAGTTACTGTGTAAAGCACAAAGAAAATAGCTGCATAGGAGATGTTCTCAAGAAAAATAACCTATATGTCGTCATGGAAATTATGCCATTAAGACAAAATATTTAAATCAAAATTTTGTCACACTGTGCAAACATGGAAGGTTTTTTAAAGCAGCACTCCACCAACTTTATACATAAAGTTCAGTTTACTCATCAGCTTTCCAAAATGTTAAAAATAACCCTGAAGATGTCACAGATGCTATTGAGTTGCATTATGGGAAATGTAGGTTCCATTTCTGGAGCTTGACCCATACTCAGAATCATTATACCCAACCTACTTCTTGACTATGTAGATTTCTGCCACTGCTTCGTTTCAACAGAATACATCAAAGCATTGATGCATTCAACAAACCTTTTCCTCGGAGGGAAATTAGCTAATAAAAGTTATATAATAGAAGTAAGTATTGAAAGTGTTGTTTTTGAGGCTGCACTATTGAAATAAGTCATAGCGTGATAGCGTAATATTTGTTGCAGATCTTTGAATTAAGTCAGCCATAATACATACAATTAGCTGTATGAGCCGGATGATCTTGTGAGGCCAGCACTGAATAAACATAATTTAGAAAACCTATGCATTGTACAAATATCATGTCAAACAGTTGTGGCTTCTTCACATTCTTCATGTGCCTCTAACATCATCAACATTTATCAAACAACAACCAACCTCACAGTAATCTCTTAAAAACCACAAAGGCAACCATATGTAAAGCTACAGACTGCATTAATAGAGGTATGGTATGATTATGATTTTGGCTCGTATGTCGAGTCTTTCAGCCCTCCTTGTCGCATCATGGTTTCAATGCCAGTTATCTCTTAACAACATCCTTCCTGTAACTCACCACATCAACCTGTGCACATTCAGAATATCAATGTATTCATGCAGGCGGTGGTGCACGTGGCAGAGAAAATCTCACGAGAAAATTACTTCAGTGAACCAAATTTTGTTTTACAATCTGTGATATTTTATGGACTGCAACATGACCAGATTATAGTGTTTAATTATGTTTAGTCGCTAAATTAAATATGTGACAATCCACATTCATTATTCAAATCACATAATTTACCTTCGGAGGTGAAAGCATATATAGAATATCTAGTGTCTGCATTTAATCTAAATGCTTTTCTTCATAAAACTGAAACTGCAATTCAAGGCACTCTCGCAGGTGTTTTTTCACCTGAAGATAAAATTCAAGTTCATTCAAATCTCTTAAGGATATTTCAAGCGCTTGTGCTGGAAGCATTTCATCGATGAAGAATGAAACCTATCCTTTGACTGAGAGAGCAGATTAAAGCAACCGGTCCTAGTGACCAGGATGTCAAGTCTTCACAGTGACGGCATGATGGTGGCTAATAAGGTGTTGCATTAAGACACATATCTGCAGCACCGACCAATGGATTATCTAATGTTAACTGTACAAAGACAGGAGCTATGTACAGACTAACAAGAATTCATATATATACACACGGCATCTTATATATACGGTAGGGGTGATATGAGCAACACAAACATGAACTATTTATATAAACGTACCATGAATGAACAGTACAGTATGTACATTCAATGAGTGGTAAGGTACATTTATAAGCAAAACAAAAAATCTGCTCTTTTAAGCCTGATTGGGCTAATTATATATCTTTTAATGTACTACTACCATTACACTGCACTCAAGGGTTATGTACTGTAATATGGACATGAGGTATGTTGATGCAAATTAAACAAATAACATAAAACTCAAAAATGGAGACGAGTATGTACATATGATTAAATACATGCTGGTTAAATATATACAGTATATGCACATAAGATTGACTAGACCTAGAATGAGATTTCTTTTTGGTAACGGAGTTGGAAGACACAATGCTACTCAGGTTAGAGAGTCCTGGCTTTGGGGTCGGGCGGCTGATACGATGGAGCTGGAATGGGGCTGTGGGCGTCCTGGGCTGAGGGCACAGCAGGAAAGGCAAAGACTCCTGAAGGAAGGGGGAAGAGCAACCCAGGCCACTGGCTAACAGAGAGAGATGAGGACAAGGCCCTGAACGCAGCAGGAGAGTGTAGCTGATAACCTGGCCCTGTGGAGGGGCCGGTCATCACTGTTGACCCGGGGCAATCGGGCCATGACACGGGAAGACTGCAGGCCTCTGGACCTGAAGTTGTCCATGATACCTAACAGGGTTAGAAAATGGGCAGATATTACACTTCACAATAATGATTAACTGCATTTATACAATACAGTCAGTTATGTAGGCAAATTGCTGCCCGGTAACGTATAACTAGGGCTGACAATCGATTAAAATGTTTAATTGCGATTAATCGCATGATTGTCCATAATTAATCGCGATTAATCGCAAATTAATCACACATTTTTAATCTGTTCAAAATGTAACTTAAAGGGAGATTTGTCAAGTATTTAATACTCTTATCAACATGGGAGTGGGCAAATATGTTTGCTTTATGCAAATGTATGTATATATTTATTATTGGAAATCAATTAAACCAAAGACTGTATATATAGATCATATATAGACAACGCGTCGCCACTTCCGCCCACTGTACAAAAGTGAAGCCAAAATATCCTGGGTACAAGAGCTCCCATCTTGAGATTTTTACGTCATTTGGAGCCAGAGTCTGCACAGTCGTGATCGGGGGGCTGGAGCCGCGGTATCAAGGTACCGCCCACACACCCGCCTGAGCCAATCACGAGCCGAGCACAGCTGCAGGTTGCTCTTGGAGCCACCTAGCTGAAGCTGTTTGGCTACAAAGACACAACAACTAACTATAATATCTCTATAAGTACATTTATGAACAAATTGACACGTTCTATTACACAGACTCGTGGCGGTTATGGAAAGTTAAAGTTACATCTCCTCTCTCTTACAATTCCAAAGTCTACTTCACTCAGAGCAGCTGTCAATCACAGTTATCAATCATGACGTCTGTCTCACCCCCTTTTTATAGCATCAAATAACTAATTAAAACCAAACCTATCATAAAACACTTGAACATACATCAGCGTGATAAGAACTACCTAAAATGACAGAAACCATCTTGGGAAAAATGTATTTGACATGTACTTTGACTTTTTAGTTTGGCCCATGTCCCATCTGCTAACATGGAGGGGGCGGGGTTTATGACCTATACTGCAGCCAGCCTCCAGGGGGCAATCAAGATGTTTTGGCTTAACTTTTGGGGAGCTGTCATGTCAACCATCTTTATATACAGTCTACTGGGTATATGCACTGGTACATAACTAGCATGACACTCACATCTGAAGCACTAGCCAGTTGTCCACGTGTTCGAGGCACAACCTGATTCCAAAGCTGCTGCCCACTGATGCTCAGAGAGTTGGTGCGCGGCCTGTGGGTGACGATGAGAACCTCCTGGGCCCAGTCCTCCATCAGCCGCTGCAAGTCTTCAGGCAGGTTGTTTTCATTGGCACTCATGGATGAGCCAGTGTATGTGCCTGTCTTGTTGTTGCTGTTATTGGCTTGAGCTTGGGCCAGCCCCATCACTGGCTGATGAGAAGGAGGTGTGGCACCGGTAGGCGGCTGCTGTGATTGATTGAAAGCCCCTGGCCCGGCTCCAGACCCTGAGTTGACACACATACCATGAGATCATGTTTATTGAGCTGATTAGACTGATATATAAACTAACATAACTTGGAATTCATTTTAAGTAAGACACTGTAATTCTACGTACTGTTGCCACGCTCTTTGCCGAGACACAATCGCTTCAGTGTTGACCCTGTCAGACAAAAACAGACTTTAGTCAAATGCTCATTCACATTAATATTAATTTGATATAATAACAGGATGCAGTGCAAAACAAAGCTGCTGAATACTGCCACAAAACAAAGGACCAAACTAAAACCAAACAAAGCAATCAACCCCCTGAAACAAGACGGTCCATTTATTAGCAAAATCATGCATGTTAGAGAGACAGAGATAAGAAGGAGAGAGAGAGAGAGAGGTTAAAAAGTGATGAGAGATTAGAAATGTTATAGCAGATCAGGGTGCATGTGGCATGCAGACGTCCATTGCCTAGTAATGCAGGGTGGATAATTTACAAAAATGTGTACGTTATAAGGTGGATAAATAGCACAAGCATCAGTAGGAGACACTTGAAATGTGAGATAATATCCATTACTATTAAAATGAACCTTGATTATCCAAACCACAAGCTTCTGAAACTGGTCAAATAAATAGGAATGATAAGAATAAATGATTCTTGGTAAAAAAGATTCTTGTGTTTAAAATAAAAAAAACACATTTAATCAATCAAAATCTTTACCTTACTTAAATTTTACTCTTCAGGGGTTTGAATAAGCAATATACTTCTGTGCAAGCAAAAATACAAGATAAAGGCAAGTGATAAGGACGAGGCGAAGCATAAGAAAACCCAGCAGTGTTGCAGAATAGTAGGCAAAGACAGAAAAAAAGATATCAGTGAGCTAAAAGTAGAGAAATAGATAATAATAATAATGGAAAACAAAAAAATGAAGCTATGCGGGAAGAGAAGAGATACAAACAGATAGACAAAGACACAGGCCCACTGAGAAATCTAGCTCGAGGCTTGCTACTCGATTTATAGGTCACTCTTTCGGATGTTTGAGGTTGATTAGACCAGCCTGTAGAGGAGTATAATCACAGAGGGGAGAAGACACCAGGGTAAGAAGAGCACACACTGAAATACCCAACCTTATTAAATAAAAGATGTGTTTGGTAATAATTCTCTGGTGGATCTACATGCTAACAGTCTAGTATTAGTGTTCGGCTAAGATGTTCTGTTGTGTGTTGCTGGTGGTCACCTTGTCCGGGTGGAGCTTGAGTGCCGGTGCCGTCTCCGTGTAGTCCCGCGTAAATATTATCAGAAGAAAACGATCCCTTGAGGGAACAGGGCTGCTGAGTCTGTACGGGCTCTGTGGTTGAGCTGGGAAGGTGGCTGGTGCATGACCGTGCCCTGCCGTGAGTGGGTAAAGACCCTTTGGCTGGAGAGCCATTTAAACTGACTGTGGGCTCACCTGCACCTGCAGCAGCACCTGAACACACACACAAGCATCAGAGTGGTATACTCATTGTATCCTGCTGTAGATAGTCAACCTGTAATTCCGGTCCGATTCTGAAAAGTTACTCACTGGATCTGCTGGAGTCACTAGTTTTGGTTGTGACATTTCTAAATTGTTGGACCAGAGGGCTGAGAAGTTTGCCAGGTTTCAGTCTGTGCTTGCTGGACCGCTTCCTACGACCGGCGTGTGGTGCAACGTGTGAGAGACCAAGGCCAGTAGGAGGGGCTTTGCCAAGCCGGCGATACAGCAGCTCCACTTCCCCCCGCTGGTGGGCCTGCAGCTCAGAGATCTCCCTCAGATGTCTGAGGGGATAGAGGCAGGAATATAATCGTCACTTATAAGCTAAATGACAAAATATGTTCATGTAAAGACACTAAATAAGGCCAAAAGCAAACTTACTTCTCCCTGAGCCTCTGTAGTTCCCTCTTCATGTCCGAGTCCTCCATCTCTGAGTCATTATCACTGCTGGCATAGGCCGAGCCATGCACGCCTCCGTGCCTATTCGGCGAGTCAGAGCTCTGCACGCTGCTGCTGCGCCCTGAACGACGGAGGAAGGCCACTGCCCTCTTCATGAGGTCACTTCCTCTGCGCTCAGAGCGAGTATGTTGAGACGGCGTGGCAGGAGCCAGCTTTGCAGGGCTGCTCTCAGCCCCCGAGTCTGAGGAGAGGAAACGAGCATGGACCGTGACATCCACAGAGACAGAGTTCGAGGTCAGGGCGTGAGGCAGGGAGCCCCGCTTGGCCATGGACGGAGGTGTGTCCAGGTAGAAATCAGGCGGGGCAGAGTAGCGGCTGCAGCGCGTCCTCTGCGTAATGTCATCTTCAGTGCTAACCACAGAGAAACGGCCAATTGTGGTGGATGCGGACATGGCCTCAGCCTGGCCGTGGTCCTCGCTGTATCCTATAGGGTGCGCCGGTGAGGCAGCGCTGCTCCAGCTCCTCTGCTTCACATCTCGTCTGTTGGCCACTTCAGGAGGAACAGACATTATCTGCCAAAAGCCAAGAACAAACTAGGTATACACAAGTAATGCTTCTGTAACAGCAAATGCAGTTGAACTAATCTGAAAGACAATTCTACTTTCGATGTAACCTTTGAGCTGGTACCAATGTTGGCTAATACTAGTGTCGAAGTACAATGGTTGAGGTATCTCAGTGACAAATATGTCATGACATGAGAATTTTATTTATTTATCTTTTTTTAATCATTTTGATTTAACTTTTTATTCATTATTATTATTATTATTATTATTATTATTATTATTATTTTATTTTATTTATGTAATTATTATTATAAATATTATTATTCCTTTATATTAGCTTTATAATTATTAATATCTATTTTTTTACCTCCTTGTTTTCTGTCTCCTGCGTATTGTATTGTACTGTATTATTGAGTTTTTAGTGGTATAAGTTTTATTGTTTTTGCATATTTGAAACTTTCTACTTTTCTACTACTTAACTTTACTTTAATTCTACTTTACCCGTAAATGTGAGGAAAACCTCCCTTTCGTACCTTAAATCGGCCTCTTGTTCCAGAGCAGGAAGCAGAGTGAGGAACGTGTCTTCTTGACAGGGAAGCTGCAAAAAAAATCCACAACAATGAACATCCTGTCACAGCAGTAATCAACAATAAAACATACATTTATTAAGTTAAAGTGTATGCTGTACATACCACACACGGCTGAGTCACTCAGTGTGCTCAAACTATCCATTCGCTCTGGAATTTGAGGCTAATAGAGGTGACATGATGAGAGATGAACAAAACAAAGCTATTAGAAAACTACAATACAAACCATTTATCACTCTCCTATTATATAACTCTTAATGTAGAGATATTTTGATGATGTCTAACTAAATATTTATCATAACATCTTACTGCAGCTCGTGTGAAATTAGGCAGCACAGTTTTTCTTGAAATTTTTTCTGCAACTAAAATGTATTTCCATCTACCAAAAATGGCTCACAGTATAGTTAATTATATTTGGAATGTATCCGGCAATATATATAAAAAAAAAAATGTTTAGAGCCAGCATTAATTGGCAGACTACGTGTGAAAGAATAAAGGGGGAAAACTTTTATAATTAAAAATAAACAATAATAAAAAAATAAATAAAGAGGAACATTTTAATTTACTTGTTAAATATAGTTTTTGAGGACTCCTTGCCTATATGCAAATAGTTAATTTTAATATACTGCATTATAGTTTTCAATATATGCCAAAATATGTTCATTCTGCCACTCCCAAATTAATTGACAGGTCTTTTAATACATAGACTAACATTAGACATCAACTAAATCTGAATTATTAACATTTTCTGAAGCTGTAAAAGGTTTGTTTACACCAGTAATGTCTGTAAAAACAAAAATAAAGCATGGCTAGTTTTTCAATCAAAAAAATTGAAATAAACATAATTCAAAAAATGCAACTTAATGTACAAATACACACAAAACAATCAACAACTACTATAGAAGGTCCATTTATTTGCATAATAGTTGCTCTTCTGTAGCTCTCGATCATATCACACAATCTTCCTCAGCAGATTAATAATAAATGGACCTTGTGGTTAAATTTATTTATCAACTTCTTTTTATAAGGCCAAGATTTAAATCTCAATTTGTAACTGTAGGTGAATATGCTGCACCTGTAATGTATTAAAGTGATTTATAATTTTCATTGTACTTACCAGCTGTTCTCCTGCCCTGTAGCGTCCCTCCCCCATCGGCCCTGGCGTGCTGTTTCCTGACCCTCCTGCGGCGCTGTCTGGACCAGGAGGAGACTGGATGTACTCGGTGCCGGAGCCTGGTGTCTCTGCAGCGTTGCCTGATGGATACATGGGAGCATATTCCTGGTAGAGCAAGTTCCTTAGCTTCTCATCCAGTGTTTTTATGGTGCTGTCCACAAAGCCCCCGCGGCCCAGCCGTCCTTCACCGTCTGACTCCCCGGGCCCTACGCCGTGCTGGGATGGCGCTGGGCTCTGGGGTACTGAGGACACTTTGGTCCCCCCCACGCTGGAAAACGGCTGGTGCATCACCACGGGCTGCTGTGGGCGCTCGCTGCGCACAGCAGACGCGTAAGAGACAGACAGTGGCTCTTTGGCTGAACCTGGCTCCTGGAGTGGAAGAGGAGTGAGAGGAGACCCGGCCTGTAAACCGCTCACATCCAGAGACAGGGGCATGACCAGAGGGCAGCATGGCACCTCGTCAGCAATAGAAACAGGACATGTCATGTCAGGCATCTGCTGAGCTGCATGGATCGGGGAGACGGAGCCCAAAGGGGATCTCTGTGACTCATCCACCGGGAAAGACGTATGTGGGGATGACGGGGGCAAAGTTTGAGCTCTGGCTGGCTGGGCCTGATGAACACTGGGCTGCACCGAGCTGCCCGCAGGCTCCACCGAGGTCACTGACTGAAGGGTCGGGGGAGCAGAAACAGGGGGAGACAGAGTAGCTAAGAGGAGAGGGTCTGTGTTGGACATTATCGGAGGGCTACAGAATCCATACACATCGTAGGTGAAGCCTCCACTTCCACCAGACATTGTGGAGGACGACCCCTCTTCTGCACGAGGAAAAAAATGAACATGAAAGAAAATTGTAAAAAAAAATCCCAAATATACCAAATTTATTTTTAGCTTCTTTTTTTTAAAGGGACTGTTTGTACGAATCAGAATTGCTTGTTAACAGCGACACCTGTGGCCGTTAAGTCAACGAAAGTCAGCGTCTGGCTCGCGCTTGTGCTCGCTCTACATAGATATGAACGAGCATCGCTCAAAACAGTGAGGCGACACACGTCAGCTAAAACCACAATATCACTCTATATTTCACCTGCTTGGCAGTAATGTTAGCTGACCAGACGAAGGTCTCTCCATGAATCAATGCTGGGGAGACACCGGAGTTTTGGTCGGAGACGATAACGCTACTCACTGTGGAGCCCTGTCACTTCACAAGACACGGGAAACCTCTGTTGGTCTGGAAGATCTGCAGCATTTATTTCTGCACAAAACATCCACTGTACATTTACTAGATATTCTCAGAGCTAAACTAACTCTTCTACAGTGTGTAGTGTGCGCGTATGCACGTGGGAGCGAAATAGCGAGAACGAGCGCGGTGTGTGACTGAAGGCAAGCAGGCAGGCAGAGGAGCAGAATACAGCAGAGACTTCGGCCCTGGAGACCAAAGCTACAGTCTCCCCGGCGTCCTCCGACCGCGGCCAACACTGTTTAACAGACAAGCTTCACTAGATATAACTTTGAGGTTTTGGTGCTTCCGTTTAGTTTTGTT
The DNA here is from genome assembly GCA_916700685.1 of Adelosebastes latens. Classification (NCBI taxonomy): domain Eukaryota; kingdom Metazoa; phylum Chordata; class Actinopteri; order Perciformes; family Sebastidae; genus Adelosebastes; species Adelosebastes latens. The sequence goes on from CAKAKR010055093.1 coordinate 16,923, forward strand.
GGAGTCTGAGTCTGAACAGCGTAGCCACATAAGAGCGCGCATGGGACACCGACCCAGAGTGATTTATACGTGTAAGAAGTTACAAACAGTCCCTTTAAGTAAGCATTGCACACAAGAGCTGTAGGATGTCTTTCATTCAGCTGCCACATGGTGGTGCTATTGCTCAATGAAGCTGCCATATTTTGTGCTGAAATTACTCAGTAGAAACAAAGTCACCTCTGGATACAGACGGCCTTGCAGTGCCACTGTCAGCAGGCTGGGTGTTGGCTGAACTCCCGGGAGACTGTGTAGCTGTACCATCAGACGGGGTTTCCTGGCTGGATATGGGCGTCTCCTCTACGGGGCAGATTATGAACCATCTCTTTCCTGTATGAAGAACTGCAATCCAAGAGTTCAAACAATTACCACCCGTTTTTCTGACAAGTGAATGTTACATGCAAAAAGTAGCATGAAGATGGATACATTTTTTTAAATAGATAATTGTTTTACCATTCTGCTGATAGACAGGCTGAGGTCCTCCAGGCTGCTGACTCTGCAGAGCGATAGACAGATGTGAGCTAAGTCAATGTGCTACTTGCCACTCTGTATTTATCTCTATCCATGTCCATGAGCATCTCTGTCCATGTCTAAATCTATGTATAAGCATGTGTAGTGTATATTTACAGACTACATTCATATCATAGACAGTATATAAAGATGGACGACATGACAGCTCCCCAAAAGTGAAGCCAAAACATCTTAACTGCCCCCTGGTGGCTGGCTGCAGTATAGGTCATAAAGCCCGCCTCCTCCATGGTAGCGGATGGGACGTGGGCCAAACAAAAAGTCGAAGTACACGTCAAATAGATTTTCCCCAGAGATGGTTTCTTCCATTTTAGGTAGTTCTTATCACGCTGATGTATGTTCAAGTGTTCATTTTTCAGATAAGTTTGGTTTTAATTAGTTATTTGATGCTATAAAAAGGGGTTGAGACGTCATGATTGGTAGCTGTGAGTCTCTCACTGACAAGCTGCGGCCGTGTTAGGCTCGTGATTGGTTCGGGCGGGTGACCTTGATACCGCGGCTCCACCGCCCAATCACTACTGCACAGACTCAATCTCAAAATTACATAAAAATCTCAAGATGACAGCTCCCATATGCGGGATATTTTGGCTTCACTTCTGTTCAGTTGGAGGAAGTGGAGACGTGTCGTCCATCTTTATATGCAGTCTATGATTCATATACTGTATGTATATATATCTACACCCCTCTTACCTCTCCGACCAGCCCTTCCGAAAGCTGGCCTTGTTCAGGACTACAACTCAAGGCGGAGGCCCTTTCACCCTCCATGTCTTCATTCAGCATGTCTTCAGCTTTATCCACAATGTCCTTTAGCTGGTCAATGAAGATCTCCTTCTCTAACAGTAGGATGAACCCGTTCTCTACCTGTAGGCATACAGTTTTAAAGATGTTATACAGGACCTATTATGCTAGTTTTCAGGTGCATACTTATATTTTGGGTTTCTACTAGAACATGTTTACATGTTTTAATGTTCAAAAACGCTTTATTTTTCTCATACCGGCTGTGCTGCAGCACCTCTTTGAAAACGAAACGCACCTCTGAAACGCTCTGTTGGAGCTCCTGCCCTCAATAAAAAGCCCAGTCTGCTATGATTGGTCAGCTGGCCCACTGTTGTGATTGGTCAACCGAACCAAACTCTTTGGACTCCGCTCCTGCTCCACTCTAACTAGCTTTTTTTTGAGGGTGTGCCAAACTAGCCGCTATGTTACTTGGTGACATCACCACATTACGGAAGAAAAGGTGGGACTTCAACTGCCTGAAACCGGAGCAGTGTTTCTGTGGGGGAGAGTAACTCCCTTTGGCGTAGACTTTGAGCTTTGTAACTTTGCAGACCTTTTACATGCACAAAAACTATATAACACACTAAAGGGAAGGGGAAAAGCACAAAAGCCTAATAGGTCTTCTTTAAACAATGTCATAAATTTAACCAATAAATGTAAAAAACTGCAAACTGTGAAAGGTTCAACTAACCATGTAAGTGGCAATTTCCTCTGGCGCATCTCCATCCAGATCAAATTTAAATGTCACCATTTTGTGGTTGTGAGTCTCCAGCTGACATTCGACCATTTTATCACCAGTGTTGGAAACCTGTGTGGGCAGGGGTTACACTTAACGATCAAACACGTCAAAAGTTTAAGAAGTTGTAACTTTAAAAAAAATTACACCATGACTCACATTGAGCATGCTCAGTTTGGGTTTGCTGGTCTTTTCCTGCCGGGAGCGTGTGCGGGCAGACTTGCGGTGGTGTTTCCTAGGTTTTCCGTCGCCCTTCCCTCCACTAGCCAAGCTGTCATAGCCGTCACTTGTTTCCTTACCTGATGCCACGTCAGAGTTGACGCTATAAAAGGAAAAGTTGAACACACTTTATCATCTCTTGGTTGGTGACGCATTTTCATCACATAAAGTTAAAACAGAATCTGTAAAGAGCTGAAAGACGCACCTGTCATAGGCATAACTGGGTAAAGATACGGGTTTGTCCTGAAGCACATCCTGAAGACAAAAATTGGGCAGGTGCAAAACAGTTAGGAGATCTTGGTAAAGGTTTTATTTTATACAGAATGGATAAGAATATATAGCACTAGTATTAATGTTAATGTGTGCTATTAGATTTTATTACACGGCTTTGTTGAATAGTCGATTCTGATTGGTCAATTATGGCGTTCTATGGTCTATGTTATTTCTTTACAGCAGACCGTTGCTATGTATAACAGACCGTTGCTAAGTATAACAGACCGTTGCTGGGGACGCAGTTCTGATCTTGGACTCTGGCGGACCGTTTTTGTGTCAAATTATTGATTTCTTAGTAAGTAGCTGTGTAATAAGCGGGATAATGTACATTTAGCGGGTCATTGTTGTGAAATAAACCCCTTCAGGGCGATGATGCTCGGTTTCTTTCACAACAATGACCAGCTCGCTGTTCATTATTCCCGCTATTCTTTTAGTCCCAAATGGAGAGGCTAGTTTCAAGATGGGGGGAGGTATAAAACTGATGTAGATGTAATTTGAAAGGCAGCCTTTGGTGTGGACATGCTTTCTGAATAACAATTAGACATCACTGATGCAGGGTCAAGTTTCATCCAGCAAATGTAAATGTTCAAGAGTATGTATATACTCTATATGTAGATCAATATTACACTTGAAAATGTAAACTTTGGCTTCATCCCTACCTCTACACAGGGCTCTTGTTGAAGGGTGCTAGATGCAGATGTCAACTCGAAGTTTTGCTGAGGTGTGGCCAGGCTGGCACACTCAGACAGTGAGACTGCTGTTTGGATGCCAGCAGGCTGCAGAACTGGAGCTGCGACAGGAGCTGGGTCTGGCAGCGTGCCAGGGATCGGGGCAGAGCCTAAACCTGGGACTGAGAGTTTGGGTTTACCAATTGCAGAAGATGTATCTGAGCTTGTAGATGAGCCTTTTGATGATTCAAAAGTGAGACCCGATGCAGAGCCTGGTGCTTGAACTGGGGCTATGGTTTGCACTGATGTTGGAACTTGCATTGGGACTGAAGTTGGGGCATTAACAAGGGTCGAAGCTGGAGTTTGAGGCATGACTGGAGCTTGAGCTGATATTGGGAGCGGTGGTTGGTTTTGTGCTGGAGTTTGTGCTGGGGCTTGAGTTTCAACTTGGGCTGTAGCCGAGATTGAAGCTGGGGTTGGAACTGTAGGAGCTACAATCAAGTCTCGGCCGGCTGCAGACGTTTCGGCGTCTACTCCGCTTCCCCAGAGAGGAGTCTGAACAGCAGGCAAGACAGGATGGACTGGAGCCCACAGGTGAATGTCTCCTAAATTACCCTGTGGTGCAATCATCTGTACCTGGAAAAAAACAGCACATTTAGGGAATTACTCATCAATTAAGGTTAATGTTCAACACTAAATCCCCAAACGCATCGCCCTGCATGCATTATAACCACAATTAAGACACACTGCCACCTTACTATTACAGATTTTCCATGACCCAACCATTACAGTGAGAACTGAGCCAAATATTCACCTGGACAGGCGGCTGAGCCAGTTCCTGCTCAGGGTAGGGGGCGGGGTATGGGGTGGGTTGTACCTGGGAGAGAGGTAAGGGGTGGGTGGTATAGAAGCTACCGAGGTTTGCCTGAGATGGAAGAGGGCCGCCCTGCTGCTGGGGCACTGCAGGGGACATGGCAAAGTGTGGAATAGAGAGAGCCACATTGGGCACGTGCTGAGGTGTGGACAGAGGGGTCTGAGGGGTGCCGAGAGTGGGTATAGAGGGCAGGGTAGCGTGAGGGGTCAGAGGAAGGGAGGGATGTCGGGGTGAAGGTGAGTAGTGGGAGCTAGACATAAGAGGGCCACTGCTGCTGTAGGCACAGGGCAGAGGAGCTGGGGGGAAGGGAGAGGGCTTGAGGCCCATTTGAACAACAGGATATGGTGAGGGAAACTGGGAAAGAAGGGAAAATTATATCAAATGAAAAAAGACAACCAGTCGATAGAAATAACATTCACACAGGCCCTTTATGTATGAACCCTGTAACCTATACTAACATTTGTAGGATGCTTCTACCAAATTCTCTACCTTAGTTTGATGTTTTCTAACGCTACCGCAACGCACCTGTGTGCTGATCTGCAGGGGCAGGAGTAGGGGAGGAGTACTGGACACTGACTGTGGAAAACTGGCAGATATGTCAGGAGGACTCAGGTGAGATGTAGGCTGGTCAGCAGATAACAGCTAAGGAAGGAAATCAAACATTTGTTTTCCACTTTGACTGGAGAGTATGAATTTTGTGATGGAAATACAAACTAATTCTGAATTAAACTGACAACATATTCTGGTCTAAAAGCTCCTCTTCAATAAAACTGAGCTGCAGGGCAGGTAGACTTAGTGCATTTTCAATTATTCTGTGTGGTTTGCAGTGTATGTACTGTAGCCCGCTGCAGTTAATTTATAACAAGTGATGGCTGTACCTGGGGCAGAACAGCAGCTGGTTGGAGATGGCACTAAAGGGGGGAAAGACAAATGGGAAGGAAACACAAACCACATGAAAAGCCATTCACACACAAACACACACATACAATATAGATGTACAGTGCACGATGAAGCATTTAATAAGGGACGTCAGATGCACTTTGCACCCACTTCACACAGATATCCTAAAAGTAGTGTGCTTTCAGATAGCTGCTACCACTAAATGGCACATAATCTCCTGTATTTGTGCATGTTTTACTTAACTATAGCATACTAAAAGGATAACTTTGGTATTTTTCAACCTTTTTTCCCCGTGTTTTTGTATTTAAGTGAAATGGGGACAACACAATTTGAAACAGGTCCAGTATTGAGGGAGAACGCTGCAACCGCCAGATACTAAACAAGCTGTAGTGTCATCATTTGGGGCAACCTGGCACTGTTTACGTTCACTAAAAGTGCTTGTTTTTACCACTGACAGGCTCAGATTGTTATTATAAGTGTCTGACAACATTATGGAAAGGACCCTACAGAGAAATGAAACGTTTTTCTTACCTTTCGCTTCCTGTTTGTCATTGTGTCATGTGAGTTGTTGCCGGAAGACAATGGTGGAAACGTGAATAAGAGTGGAGAGAGGAGTGCCACGGGACACCGGTGTTGTCAGAGTTGATTGTGTTGGAATACAGAAAGCGTAGCTTAGTGTTATCTAAAAGATTTTCAATGTCATGGCTGAATAGTTAGATGATTTCAACAATGTGGAGGTGACGCAAGATTTCAGGACAAGATATCAGAACGAGACTTCTTTGAGCGAGACACACAATAACAAACAGACCAGATCAAGCGAAAGGTAAGAAAAATGTTTCATTTCTCTGTAGGGATAATGTAGTCAGACACGCATAATAACAATCTGAGCCTGTCAGTGGTAAAAACAAGCACATTTAGTGGACGTAAACTGACGGTACCAGGTTGCCCCAAATGATTACATTATAGCTCGTTTAGCGGCTGGTGACTGCAGCGTTCTCCCTCAATACTGGACCTGTTTCAAAAAGTGTTGTCCCAATTAGTCACTTATGCACACAAAAATATGGGAAAATAGGGTCCAGGTTGAAAAAAAGTTACCCTTTAACAGTTGACACTAAATGCCCTTGATAGAATTGGTAATTTTGAATGTCAAACAAGCATTAAGAACTATTAATAATTAACTCTGAAGGGGCTCCAAGGGGTGACTTCCAAACTTAATTCTGCTTTTTGTGTCTCACTACAGCTGTTGCCAGAGCCTGTCGCAGATGCAGTACCTGCTCCTGGCTGGGTTGGGCAGTAAGCTGTGGCTGTAGAGTGGGGGCTGCAGCTGGGAAGCTCTGTGCTGTCTGTCTACTCTGGTGCAAAATAGGGGCTGGTGTAGCTGGAGCAGAAGCTGTCTGTCAGAAACACATAAGAGAGATCACATTTATTGGACCCTGTTTTTAGGTATAATATGACACGATAATGGTTGTATATTTACTTCAGCAAATTGAGCTCAAGGTTAAAATGTTCAGTGTGTCAAAGCAGAGGTAGTCATAAGCAAGAAAATAGAGAGGATGCTTTTTAGCAGTTGGCAAGGTTCAGTGAAGCAAACTAAAATGGAAAAGGGAAGTTATAGCGTTGCTCTTTCATCAGCCATACTGCCAAAGCACATTATTTGGTACGCTGCCACACTAAAACAGAGACCTGGCTTTGCTACCACCATGGAAAGGCCTGAGGATTGAAGTAGCTGGCAGAATCATGAAAGATACAGCAGGCTGCTGCTGTGGCAGGACTTAGCCTACGTGAAGCCTCCTTCTCTAACCTACCAGTGTATCTGGTCTGCCTTCACTGTCATGTGCTGATAACAGCCGAGTCCTGTCCAGATTTGGGCTAGAAAAGAGTGGCACATCCAGGCTCAGCCTCTTGTCTACATGCTCAAATGCTGAGGAGGCAGTACCCCCGACCTCCCCGTGGCTGTGCATTGGACGACTAGCAGAGAGGGTGGGGGAACTGGTCCTGTGACTGACGATGTGATGGAGACAGTGGTCGAGAAGAGTGAGATCTCCACCTTCGTACGACCTCCGTGGGAGCCTAACTTTTGAGGGTGGGGAAAGACGTGAAGGTGAATTCACCAGGGTTGGTTGACCGTTTGATGATGGGGGAGAGGCCAAAAGAGAAGGCAGAGTGACTGGAGGAGACTTTGCCAGATGAGGAGATGTGGGTGAGCTTGGCTTTGAGACTGGAGCAAACTGGGAAGATGTACAGAAAGAGCGTACATGTGTGTGTCCCAGAGATGCATCTCCCTTTGTCTTTTCCCTCAGGAGGAGAGACATGCAAGCCTTGCAGTGGCGGCGGGGCGGTGGACTACGTGGCACACTCAGACGGAGCTCTGAGGGAGGTTGTAAATTCAGGGGAAGGAGAGGTGAACTGAAATGACTTGCTGAGTCACGATGAGAGTGTTGATGTGGGGGCAATGGGAAAGATAATAATGATGGATTCTGGGCTGACCTAGAGGATAGGAAGTCTGTGGCATGCGCTGAGTTCTCTGTGCTTTTTGTTGAAGCCAGATCCTGTGATGGACACAGACAGGGGCTTTCATTCATTGTGTTAGTGAGAGAGTGTGTCCTACACCGCAACACCTCAACCAGGGAGGCGCTTCCACGCCTGAAACACACTGCGCTCTCAGTGATGAACAAGTTGTCATGGCATACAAAGGGCTCACTGTAGTGACGCTGATCAGGTATCATTCCAAAAAAAATAGAAAATAATAATGTTGTTATTTCAGAACCAAGAAAAACAAAATGAAGGATTTAAGAAAGTTGCCACAGAAATAACAAATGCTGTCACTCACTGTTTGAGACTGACAAGGCCCCTGGTGCAGTTGTGCTGCGGGTTGATGATAGGCCCCAGGATGCAGCTGACCTGTGGTTTGCTGGTAGGCTCCCTGGTGTAGTTGAGTGGATGTTAATGTGTAATTTTCATGAGAGGCCTGTGCTGTGGGTTGCTGGTAGGGCCCCTGGTGCAGCTGAGGGTCAGCCTGTGCAGGAGGACTGTAGATCATCTGAGCCGTGGAAATGGGCTCTGGAAGCGACTGGTAAAGGCCATCTTGCTGATTGTTTAGATTATCTAATTGCATGGCGGTGCTCACTCCGCTGTCAGCTGTAATAACAGACAAAAACATTACAATTCACAACGATCCTCTGCAGGAAGGACAGACACTGAGGAAGGACAGGGGGAGAGGGAGACAGTGGAGGAGCATCTCATTCAAATGCAAAAGCTGGGAGATGATGTCTCATTGATGACTAATAGGTGTTACTCAGACGCTGCTGTCGCTTTTTCTCGTTTACAATCTCAAATACCAATTTATCCATTTTAAATCGTAGTCCGTGTCATTTTCTGTTAATGGATGAGTGAGTTCTAACCACAGACTGTTTATAAGAAGTGGACGTAGTCACCGCGACGTCATCCATTAGTTTATGGACTGCCGTTTTGAAGCCTTGAGTTCGGTATTTTGACCGTCGCCATCTTGGTTATTTGCAACCAGAAGTGACACAAGAGTTTGGAGCTAAGCACAACCGAAGACGTTTTTAGGCAACTAAAAAGGTTATAATTAACTTTCATGAACTGAAAACACACTGTGAAAGGGTTAAAGTTGTGAGACGAAAACACGGACAACTTCCAGACCGGACAACACCGTGGTAGTGACCTGTCAATCACAAGGTAGCCACGCCCTAAAGCATCCCCTGCTTTATGGTCTATTTGACTCTAAATGGGACCATGATTTACTAAATGAACATCATGCTGTATTGAAGAAGACTTGAAACTAGTGATTGAGACCATAAACTCATGTTTACAATGTTGGTTACTGAGGTAATAAATCAAGTGAGAAGTAGGCTCATTTTCTCATAGACTTCTATACAATCAGCAACCAGAGGAGTCGCCCCCTGCTGGCTATTAGAAAGAATGCAGGTTTAAGGCTCTTCTGCATTGGCTTCACTTCACAGACCCCGGAGTTGCCCTCTGGTTCTAACAGTAACACTGAGGTTGTATGATATACGATACATTCATGTGTGCTTCTGATTGCAGGTTCTCACATGTGGTAGACGTGGCGGCTGGCACGGTGCAGATCAAGGTCTGCGGCTCCACCTCTTGGTCGTCGTAATCTGTCGTAGCCAATGTGGGTGCCTGTGGTACAACGGCACCGGGCACCTGCAGTAGGTTCTGCTGCGGCTTCTTCACGGCTGCCTCGCCATTTGCCGACGAGACGGTCCGCCCCCTCCTCCATTTGATGAGAGCCACGCGGTCCCGGATGGACTTCCCAACTACCTTCACATCACAGTCCAGGAAAAAACCTGATTCCACCTACAGGACACAGGTAAGATGCTCGAGTTTGTAATCAATCATCAAATATACATTCTTTTCTTTGCCACAAATAACTGCCTTTTCATGCCTACTCATATGTTTGCGTGGAAGAGCAAAGTCCAACTGATCAGTTGCTCTAGTTTCAATCAATACAGTACGTTCCTCAAGCGTATGATTACAGACATGACCAGTAACCAACTCCCAGTTACATTACACCTAATGAAAGGGGCCTAAGATTGTGTTCCAAAGTAAAGACTGCTGTATTATTATAAGACACTTCTACAGAAACCTATATAGTGAAATGATACTACATACTGTAGGGTAATAATCCACAACAAGTTGTCCTGATATATTATACCTGATATATCCTAAATTTCCTTCGGGATCAATAAAGTATCTCTATCTATCTATCTATCTATCAACTATCATTGTGTGTCATTGTGCTTATATACCACAGCCACTTATCACAGGCAAAACGAGAAATTGTGTTCAAATCTCCATCCAGTTTGTTTTTATCCAGTTTAATCAATGAGAGTTAGGCCTGTTTTTTCCAGTGATGGTTAACTGGTAATGTAGCACAGAGCAGTATTGTTGCTATGGTTACCTGCAGCTTAATAATCCTTACGCACTGAATTAGAGCTATTTTTGAAGTATCAATGATTTTAACGGACACAAGCCAGCCCATCAGAAATGAATATTTTCTAAGGCTACAGCCAAGTGGACAAATGAATCTTGTGGAACACAAAGTGCCGTCTGGTCAGTACCAAGAAGCCAAGGTCAAAAGAGAGCAGAGACTTCCAAATCAGTTTAAAGAAACACCTGGTTTCAGATCTGCTAAACACCTAATGATGTTAAGTCAAACTCTACAACTATTGTCTGTGTATATTCATAAAATACAATGATAACCAACCAATGATTTACCATTTCTTGGGCAACAACCTCTGGGACCTCGTTCACCAAGTCAAAGGAAAACTCAATGGCACCGGTGTCCTTGTACTTCCCCTTCAGCTTTTTAGTATCCTCAACCCACAGCTTCAGAGCGATGGATGACTTCTTCCCATCATCGTCTTCATTGAGCTCCACCCTCACGCCTGTATCCTCTGCAAAGAAGGCGTGATTCAGGAGGTCCTTGATGGAGTACCTGCAGGCACATACACAAACACCAGCTACTGCCCTGGGCTAAAGGTCACCATGATAGTAACCTAACCCACACAGAGACATCAACTGTGTCAGAGCCAAATACTGGCATTGACGTCACACTGCAGGAACAGAAACATAACAAAGACCAACCTCTAGCTTCATACAAAATGCGTCACGAGCCCCGAGACCTCGTCAAAGGTCCTGCCCCACTTACCTTTCCTCCCATTTGTGGCAGATACATTCGCCGATTATTTCCTTAATTTCTGGGTCACTGACTTTGCTGTAGCTGGCAGGTTTCACCCCCTGCAAAACAAAGCAGCATTAACACGCAACTGAGGCACACAAAACAGCAGTGTGACTGCTTACCAGAGGAAGTACAGTAAGTACTCTCCGCAGTATAAAAAAAACCTTAATTTCACACTCTACAAAACACATATTCTCCCAGACATATCAGCTCTGAGGATTAAGAAGCTACTGCTGTACAACAGGTCTTTTGGGGTGCTGGAATGATTAGTTGAGTGATTAGTCTATCCTGGAAAAACTGATTAAAATTAAAAATAACTGATTCATTGTAGGAGTCATTTATAAAGTAAAAATGCCACAAATTTGCTGGTTAAGGCAAGACTATGTAATTGCTGAGAGAAGAAATAACACATTCTTCTTCTTACTTAGAATTACTGCCTGGCGGTTGTATGCCTCCGCCAACCAGTCAAGTTGCAGTTTACTTCAATGTTTGTCTAAAATGTCATCACTACATCATTTTAGCCTGTTGTTGATGTGTGAAATTGTCATAATTAGCATATGAATTATTGAGTTATGGCCAAAAACGTGTTTCGTGAGGTCATAGTGACCTTTGACCACCAAATTGTAATCAGATCATCCTTGAGTCCGAGTGGACGTTTGAGCCAAATTTGAAGAAATTCCCTCCAGGCGTTCCTGAGATATCGCATTTACAAGAATAGACCGGACATACGTCTGTATGGACAGACAGACGGAGGGACAACCGGACAACATATTGGCTTTACCGATGAATGAAAAATGTAATTCCTAAGAAATAAAACGTACTCTTACTAATTTTAATGCAGCTACAGCCTTAATTGCTCTGGTATGACCAGTAGCTTTAGCAGCTTATGTTAGCAAACATTTCTACATTTCTGAGTTAGTTCGCTGAATTTATGACTCTTAAATACAAGATTTTAAAACTTAATTTTACTTTGGATAAATGTGGTGGGCAGGTGTCATTAGTTTTAATAATTTAAAGTTTGCGTGGTTAGTCAGTCCATCAAAAAATATTTGATTAATTGATAGTAAAAATAATCATTGGTTGCGACCTCTGTACATGTCTCCCAGCCCCACACACCATAATACATTCATTTTGTTAAAAACAACTAACCCTGACTCGAAACAGTTGTAATAGCAATGAGTTTAACAGCTTTATACGTGAACTCACACTGGTGACTTTGCGGTAGATCTGAGCAGCGTTTTGACACTCAGAGTAAGGATATTCTGAGGTGGCCATCTCCAGCATACACATCCCAAAGGCATAGACATCCACAGCCTCGTCATAGTGCTCCTCATACATCTCTGGAGCCATGAACTCTGGAGTGCCTAGAGAATGAATGCAAGAGAGGGAGATAAATTATAAAGTCACACACAATTATTATCAGTGTGTCATCCTATTTCAGTGGGATCAATACCGGTGAAACCCAACACAGCTGTTTAAGTGTGATTCAAAGAATTTCACTCAAATGACAAAGGCTGAAAAGTAAAAAACACAAATGTTGGATGTTATGTGCAACTTTAACACAATAATATGATGTTACTCTGTGATTAAAATAATCTGTTTTATGATTCTTTAGCATTAAATTATTCGAGAAAACTTTGACCAAACTACGGTGGGCTTAAAGTGGACAGCATGCTGATTTTAAATGAGATTAAACAGTGTAAAAAATATAGGCTATTTGCAAGATTGTTCACCTGGAAGAATCTAGTCTTTGTTGTTTGTAACATTTAGTAAAACAACATATAGGCTTGTGAGAAAAGTGTGAGCTATTGTGCCATTCAAATGGCCTACGGTTATATGGATTTTGAGACATTTAAAGCAGCTATAATCAATATTTCTGTATTAACAATGGATCACTTAACTATCTGTGTTAAAGGGGTCTCTCGTAGTCACAAACACAGAGAGCTATCGCTCAACCCTCACCCTGACTTTACTGTTTTTGGTACTTTCACCTCTTTCTTCAACGTTGTTTTTTGGCCGCAGCAGGAAGCTGTTTTCAGGTAGAAAAGCTCTAAAAGCCCACTCTGGACTACACCTGCACAGCGGCAAACGGCACACAGACAAAGTCAGCGACTAGCTGATGAACATAGTGGAGCATTTAGCAGCTAAAGAGCCAGATATTTCCTTCGGGGGTTGGTGGAGACCAAAACAGAGCTAAGAGGAGAGAGAATATTCGTCTTATATTCATCAGGTGACCAGCATCTCGATTCTGAAATGAATGCTAATGTTGCTTCATATCAACAAGTTTGCCATATCGACTTAAACGATGATAATGTCAGTGTTGTGTTATATAGACAGCTTGTTTCCGCCTCCGCAGACTGCCAAAAAAATCAGTTACTGCAGGTTTAAAATAAATATTCTGCTAAATAAAACGGTGTCTTGCCAACTAGCTGATGACTAACCAATAACACTTTTAGCAAAGGAGGCCCTCTTCAGTGTTGCCAGACCCAGGTCTCCTATTTTGACAGAGCCTGTGGGACCAGTGATGAAGATGTTGTCACACTTGAGATCTCTGTGGATGATTGGAGGAGTCCTTGTGTGTAGGAAGTGGAGGCCTTTGAGAATCTGCCTGCACCAGCTCCTAAGAACTTTAGGCTTCATCACCTTAAAACGCTTCAGATACCTGTGGGAGGATAGAGACGTTTCAGTTGTCACCTGGTACAGACATTCAAAACACACTGAATGGTAAAAGACAAACTGACATACCAAGGTCTGTCCCCACTAGTCACTGTGTTGATAAAATGTTTTCAATTAGCTGTTTCTTTGTTGCAAATTATTATTGCTTTCATTAAGCATCAGCTGCAAACACACAGTCAATATGAATCTCTGATTCTATCCTCATTTTGACTGCCTGAAAACCTTTTTTCTCCTTTGTGTTAATTAATTAATTCTGAGCAAGAAAAACAATGCTAAAATCAAAACTATTCTTTTTTTTTAGGCAGGATGGGCGATCTTGAGAAACTAGTAAGAGTACACTAGATTTTAAAAAATGATCCAGCCGAAAAAAAACAGCCCAGTGTTGCCAACTCTTTTCCAATGAAAGTAGCTAGCAGCACTAGCTCCAAAAGTCCCTAAATCTAGAGAGAAAGTCGCCAAATTGGCAACACTGACGGTCCGTCCCCTCAGGCCTCCCGTCCAGTCATGACGTTCAAGCTGAATTAAATGATTGGATGGTTTTATTACAGTCCTGCAACAGCCACAGATACCAGATTTTTTTCTTCTTTTGTCAGAGCATTTGATTTATTGATCGCTGTCAGGATGTAATGAAAATTTCAACTAATATAACAAAAAACAATTCTAAAATCTTCACCAACCCTGCCTTTAACACGCACTATATCTTTCAGTCCCTACAGTCTATTAGATTTATTGTAATGGTGTCATTCAATTGGTATGAAACTTGATACACATGATGTAGACAGTCAAATGGTCATTACTGTAAGGTTGTTTGAAACTGACTAATAGAAGCAGCAATAAGAAAGTAATATTTGCGTCTAACAATCAGTGATTTACAGTCAAGTATAAGGTTGAAAAGGACACATATGAGCTAAGATGAGGAGCATACCAAGACATGTCAAAGAAATTAATAAAGATAATTATAGAAAATGTTTTTTGACTCTCACGTTTTTAGTGTCCCTGAGGTCATCAGCTCCGTCACCAGAACGATGACCTTCTTCCCTTTGACCGGTGATTCCCAGAAGTCATAAAATCGAACGATGTTGGGATGCTGGAGAGCCTTTAACATCTCTGCCTCCTCTTTGAACCTCTGTCTCTCAGCTTTGGACAATTTCCGTTCCTAGGGGAAATGGAGAAAGAAAATTATGCTTTTAAAATGAGAAATAATTAATAAGTTCATCCACTCACTTTTTTTCAGTAGTCTGAAGCCTTATCAGAGGAGAATCTCCAGCAGTGGTCAATTTGTCCAAATTTAACGCGTTTGAGAGGTGGTGGAGGAGGAAGGAAGAGCTGAATCATCTTCATTTTCAGTGTTTTTCTTATATCAAGTGGTAATGGAAGATAAAATCCCTTTTCAACCTCTTTTAAATAGTCAAGTCAGGTCAATTTTATTTGTATAGCACAATATCACAAATCACAAATTTGCCTCGGGGGCTTTACAATCTGTACAGGATAGTCTGGCTTTACTATAGGAGTGGAGCTTTGTTATTACTGCCTCATGTTTAGAGTGAACACAACCTTGGCATTTTAAGCGGGTAAACATGGGGGTCTAAACCATTTACTCTTTTTTTCACTGCTGTGTATAAAACATACAACACTAAAACCCATCACTGACTACATTTCCAGAGAAAGTAAAATCCTTATTTAATCCGATGTTGTGACACAGAAGCACATCTGTCATGACAGATACACAAAAGATTAAATTGCATTTTTAATCAGTAAATGTCAAATGTGCTTCCGGTAAAAAAAAAAAAAAATGGAACAAAAAAAAACTGATAAGAATTTATTACGGCAAGCTGGAGATTAAGTATTTTTCATCACAGAGCCCATAATATCAAAAATAACTCTATCCTTGATATAGTTACTATGTACAGTTTAAATTGAACATCTTTGGGTGTACAAGCCTGAGTGAATCCGTGTATACTGGATCAATATTTTGGCCCCTGCCTTCCCTGAACTGTTGTATAAATAGTAAAACAGCTGACAGCGAACATCCTCTACATTTCTGTTTCTCTCCAGTCAGCATGGCAGATACAACCCAATGGCCTCAGCCACGACAAATGCTGAATGACCTCTGGATTTTCTCTCCCGCTGTCTCAATATACACATTTAATGGTGGCGATGAGGGTGCATTTAGTGTTTTAAATGTCTGGAAGGCACAATAACCTACTGTACATGACTTGGCATTGATTATTGATTGATGCTGGGGAGTCAGATTTCATTCACAGCCTTAGTGACCTGTGCAGTGTGCAGCCTAATGCGTCTTAGATTACGAGCAGCATTGTGTAAGGATACGCCTCCCTGCTTTAGCTGCCGTCATAATGCTGATTCTGATTTATAGCAAATATATTACAGTTCGTCTCATCCCTCTGCTCATATTATCCACTTTTCTAGGCAGTTTACAGATTATGAATGATTCTTTGCAGAGAGAAAATCTGAGCAGGGTGTGAAACCTACAACAGAATCTGCTTTACTGAGGCTTCGTTTTGCAAGATAAAAACTGTGTAAGACAATAAATTACTGACATTTGTATCTAATGGAGTGTGGCGTGGTGAAGACACAACGCTGCACTGAAATTAAATATAGAAGTCCTGTTTTGCTGCGTATCAAATACTACAAGTCTTACTCGCTGTCCTTTGCTGAACCCACCCTCCTCTCTCCTCTCCTCGCTGTCTTGGTGCAGAGGGCTGCATCAGCAGGATACACTCTCCAGACACATCTCTGTGGTAATACCACAGACATATAAATCAATTTTTTATAGTCATTATTAAGCCATCAAACAAGACAAATAATGTGCAACAGCGGGACACAGATCTCAAAGTGTTTTTTGCATTTTACTAAATCACATTCCATAATTTGCTAATTTCGGGAAAACAACTTGCTCAGCAGATGTTTGATCATCATTTAGTGGATAAATAAGTAACACTAGGAACCGGCTATAGCCTTCAAATGTGATTTATAAATCTCTCTATAAGCATCTGTTTTTCTGCTGTCTCACTCTTAGTCTTACCATCAAATACACACACTGTATACAGACAGTAAAGGCACACTATGTAAGTTGCAGTGGCTTTTTGTGAGCGAGGTACAGAGGCTCTGAAGGGCAAGGCCTCACCTCCAGGGACACAATGGTTGAATCATCACAAGACCTCCCCTAAGAACCTGCTCAGACGCAAATACACACACTGTAGATATACACCTACTGTAGCGATCATCATGCATGATACAGGCCTTTCCTAATACACATTAAAAAAAAGGAGTCTCTTGAAACTGCAGTTAATAATGCAGAAGTGTTTAAAAAGACCAGTTTCTCTCTCTCTTGACAGTTGACAAGAAAAACTTCTTTAAATCCCTAAACTGAAATTAATGTTTCACTCCTATATGAGCAATACTGAGTGAATATTACTCAATCCTGCGTTTATTTTAACTCAAGCAGCAAAAGCAGAGACTGAAATGTGGGATGTAACTAGGAGACAATGCATTACCTTTTGCAAAATCAATTGGGGGCTCACTCACTTTGTTAATTCCTACAATGATTGATTGGAGTTTCACATCCAAATGAGCCTCATTACATGTATATTATGCTGCGTACATCAACAAAACTTCAGTTTCATCCCTTAATGCCTCACTGGAATCTGGACCTGTGCTGTTGCAGACAAGAGCTGTGAGATAAGCACAACATAATAGTGATTTAATTCTATGTCTGAACTTGATTGAGTTGTGCTGTGATTTGTAGTAGATATTCCCCTCGGGCCTGATGGGGTGAACCTGGATTCTGCAAGAGTAGGAAGACGAAAAAAGCATCGTCTCTGTTCGTTCTGAAGCTGCACTAAATCTATAAAATCCTGCTGCGCTTCAAAGTCACAAGCGTTATTCTCATTATGATCATTTAAATTAAATTGAAGGTTCATAAAATTATTTTGCTGACTCAGCCTGGATCAGGTTAATTTTTTGGCCCAGTTGTACCAGCCAGTGCTTTGACTAAAATAAAGCTGCTAATCAAAGTAAGGCAAAAATTATTTATTATTATTTTAAAAAGTAGCATACTGCAGAATTTGTTTTTTTTTAACTAATAGGTCGGTTATATAGGCTACTTAAGGCAGTACATTAAACATTCCTCTCAGGAATTCAAATGAAAAGAAAATATTTTATAAATTCTGAGCAACAGCTATAGAAAAGCTATATTCACAAATGCCCTATCCGTTAAAACAATAGCTGAACCAATTCCCCAGGAAATTAAGAAGTCTTCCTCACATATCAGAAACTTTAAAAAGGACACATTGGTTTTGTTGAAATCTAAGAGTGCACCTGTCCACAGTATATTCAGTTTAAAACCAGGTGACTGTGCCTCTGTTTTATTATATAATAAACTTATACTGTATACTGTATAAAGGTAGTAATTCTCACAGCAGTATAATACTTAATTTACTGTTCTCAAATGTAATCTCCTGACCGTTATTTGCTCTGGGCAGACTGTTAAAGCTTAGCACATTTTGAACCCTGAAAGGGCATCCGTCGTCTACAGGTCTGTCTACAGGCTAATCTGTATATCACATGGATAGCATCTAAACTGATCATTAGATTACCACATACACAGATTAGTGATACAGTAAGCCGTCTCTGCTATGAGACTGTGTGTTTATATTAGCCCCATGATAAAATTCTGACTCATTAAAGTGTCCACAGTTCACCTGCTGACACGGTGCATTAGAATATTGTTTAGGTAGTAGAGCAGAATAACTTTGATTTAATTTGATTATAATTAAAGAAAGTATACCGCAGAAAAGTAGAATACAGACGTTACAGATGTTATTAATTGGGGGACAAAAAACTTAATGATGGAAACATTTAGACTAAGAATAATGAGAGGGGAAGCTGGTGCAATGAAAAAAAAATAAAAGCTAAATGGCTGACAGCCTTTTCTTCCTCGCTCTTCACTGAAACAATACTCTGAATGATACTTTTCCTCAGTTCACCAGTGAGAACAAATACTTCAGTGATGGCTCGTTAACAAAATCATTATGGAAATAGAACGAGGTAACACAGTATCTCACCCTGGTGCTGTACAGCATAACACTTCAGCAATATGAGATTATAAAAAATAATGGAAGAGAACTATTCTGTTGATAAAAATCCATATCATCAATAAGAAAGTAAAATAAATGCATGTAACTGCTGCATCAATTTGACCCTGCTCCTGAACTGGCTGTATCTAGTAAGAGGGGAAGAACACAATTAAAGCTTCAGTAGGCAGTATATTTTTGGCATCATTGGGGCAAAAATTCCATAATAACCTTTCAGCATATTGTAATTCAAGTGTTCTGAGAGAAAACTAGACTTCTGCTCCTCCTCATGGCTCTGTTAAAATGAGTCTGTAAAAAATCTAGCCCGTGACGGGAGACTTTGACCAATCACAGGTCATTTCATTGAGAGAGCGTTCCTATTGGCTGTTCTCCGGTCATGTGAGCGGAACTTGGCGTTCCTTCAACAGATTTCACAATGGCGGCCACGTCACAAACTTTCTCATTTTACAGCTAAACCGTGCACTACAAGATGATTCTGAAAACATTTGAGGCGAGAAATAGGCATTAATGTAACATAATATTATACAATATTTGATCAGCGTGGCCTAGTTTGACCGTTTGGTCGGAGTTCGCGAGTGATTGACAGCCGGATCTCATAGACGGCAGCTGGACAGCAGATCGGATCAGCTCTGACTGCTTGTTTTCCTCCGGTCTGTGAAATCTTGCAGATGCCGTTAGGAGCACCGGAGGACACAGAGGCACATGATTTTTTTCAGGTTACTTGTTTCATGTACTACTGTCACGATATAGCGACCGTTTTATAAAAATAACTTTTTTTTAATCATATTTGCTCCAATCTCGCCTACTTCAGCTTTAGGCAAGAAATAAACCTAATAATACACAGAATAATCTGACAATAATCCATATTCACTCTTAGATGTTAAGGCACCTGTAAACGGGTAATGTCATTTAAACAATGTCAATTGACATGGACCATTCATTAACAATATAGGCGTATATACCTGAGAGAGCCTGACCTGAGAGATTGTTAGATATGATGGTTAGATGATCAGAAAATAAATATGCACATCTCACTGTTTCAACTTCAAATACATGAAGTTACAATGTAATTAAACTAATTTTTCTGGGGAAACTCATCTAGAAAGATCCCCTGGACCAAATATTGACCTGTGCACGAGGCTGCACACTGACAAACGGATTGTTTTAATCAAACAACAGTCCTATGTCCTCCTGAGACCCAGCCCATTGACATGTGTCCTCTGTAGTGGACATTTTGTCCACATGCATATCCTTTTACTCTTTTGACTTACTCTATCAACCCCTGGTGTATTGTAAAGATGACATCATGGGCTTTCCAGTGATATAGCATTCGTTTTTTTTAATCAAGTTGAATGTATTCTTGGTTTAATATCACTCTACGGCCATAATCTGTTCATTTTTTTTTTAGTCTTTTCACACTGAAATGGTCCTGTGGTCCACTACAGTGGACATGCTGTAAAATAAAAAATAAATTTTAAAAAGCCTAAATTGTAAGATTTTCTTTTAACCCTAAATAGGAAGGAAATCACACGAAAAAATTGGAAGACTCTTTTTTTACTCGGTTTCCAGGAGGATATAATAATCACTCTTAGATGTTAAGGCACCTGTAAACAGGTAATGTCATTTAAACAATGTCAATTGACATGGACCATTCATTAACAATATAGGCGTATATACCTGAGAGAGCCTCGGCCTGAGAGATTGTTAGATATGATGGTTAGATGATCAGAAAATAAATATGCACATCTCACTGTTATATATATGAAGTTACAGTGTAATTAAACTTGTCCTTTGTTTTCTGGGGAAACTCATCTAGAAAGATCCCCTGGACCAAATGTTGGTGACCTGTGCACGAGGCTGCACACTGACAAACAGTCCTATATAATAATCCTATATCATTGGCTGATTAAATGTTGGACTTGAATTGATCAATGAACCCACCTGGAGTTCACACCACGCCACTTCGACCCAGGTGTCGGTGTCCAGACCTTTATAGACGGTCTTGAAGGACCCTCTGCCCAGCTCAATGTCAAACTTGAGGAATCGCCCCCCAGGTGAGGTGGACACGGCCTTCATCCCAGGCTCCTCTTCGTTCTCGTCACTTCCTGCTTTACCTGTGACATCCGAGGTCGCAACCTCAACCTCCACCTCTACCTTTGGCTCCTCCGCTCTACTCATGCTGTCTTCTCCTTTCTTCTTCTCCTCACTCTCGCTCTCTGTGTGCTCGCTGTCCTTCAGTCCCACCTGGTGGCTCCTCTTCTCCTCCTCAGTGCTGGAGGTCTCCTGGAGGCCCAGGTGAGGGGTTACCTGCAGAACACGAGTCCGGATGCTCCGCAGGTCAATGCGAGGCACCGGGCTGATGCTGACAGACTCCACTGCATGCTGCTCCTTCTGCTGCTCTTCAGAGTCTGACATCCACAAACTCCTCCGGATGAACCTCTGTCGGACCAGCGCCCTGTAGTCTGTGGACGCGCTGGGGTCACTGGCTCCTTTCTGGATGTTAACATTATGATCCGTCCCATTCTGGTATACAAGCCGACGTGCATTTGCATTAATGTCCGAATCTAAAGCAGGTGCTGAGGAAAATGTGGATCCAAGTGGCGGATCTGTGCTTGAATCCATCTCCTCCTCTAGATTGTTAAGCACTTACCGGCGACATTATGCAGAGAGGAGGAGGATGACGATGAGCATGATGCTCCTCTCTCATCGGTGGCGGGGGGAAAGTTTGCTGCCTATACCTGCAACATGCAGTGACGCAGTTCCTCAGCTCAGGGTGTATGGCCTTTATGGATTTGTTTAGGACACAGAGGAGCACCCCCACAAGATGTCCAGCTCGGAGGAGGATGCGCGCATTGCTCCTAGTGTCCACCTTGCTGCAGTATACAGCACACAGCTCTAGTCAAGTTGATGTCATTTCCAGTTCAGCCTATGAGCTCAAGCAGTTCCCTCCACATTGCATAAGCGAAAAACTATAAAAAATGTTATTTGTTCCGGCCTACAGTGGATAATAGGAGAAGGATGTTGAGGCTGTGCCGCGCACTAATCCCTCCAAAGACACATCACGAGACGACCCAAGTGCGCAGCTGTCATCATCATCATCATCTCCTCTGTAGAGACTCATCCACCCGGTGCTCTGTGTGGTGCAAGTGAATATAGCAGGTGTTCCGGGTGAAAATCTGAATAAGTTCCGAGGAAGTGTGACCTCAGCTTCTCCGCATTGTTCCTTTAACTATTCTCGCATATACTTCTCTCCTCTCTGTGGTACTGGAGAGAGCAGCAGGGTTGGACAGAGACGCGCTTATTATCAGATAATAAAGCTCACTGCGGCACAGTTTCTCTCAGCTCTCAGCGCATCTGTGGTCCAGCTGATACAACTGTTGTCTTCCTATATATTTCATCTCTTTCAGGTTTTTGGGGAAAACTAGAATATTTCACGGCACAACCCCACGCCCCTAGCAACAACACGTATCCAATAACTCTGCACGCTTTACCATCATCCTCCCTCCTGTGACACACAGAGGCTGTGTGGATCTGGACCACTCCACAGTGATCCCGCCCTCATCGTGACGCGCTCAGCTTCCAATGGTCTGTCAGCCTACCAACCATAAAGGGACGCTGCTGCTATAGGAATTATGGGCTGTACCGGATAAGACGCACCGGACCCCATCTTAATATGCTCATGGAGTCCGTGCAGGGAGGCTGATGAATATAGGAAGACAACAGTTATTTTAGATTTTCTAGAATTTAGAATTTAGAATTTAGAATTTCTCCATGAAACACGCTGCACGCTACAGTGTTTTCAATTTAGAATCCTCCCAGAGCTATATTATTGCATGAGGAATGGCTTTTTGTATCATTTTATAGCCTACTATTATATTATAATATATCATATTATTAACACCTTTATTATTTTAATGTCCTGTTGGTTTTAAATTGGTCTTAGTGTTTTATTGTGGGGTTTTGTTCAATGTATAATTGTACAGCACTTTGGTCAACTTTTGTTGTTTTTAAATGTGCTTTATAAATAAATTTGGATTGGATGTGAAAAAAATGTAGAAAAATTTCATGAAAAAAAGTCATAGTGTAGTATGTCGAAAAATGTAATGAAAAAAAAATCTGTATAGTATGTCAAAAGAATTCATTAAAAAAAAGTCATTGTATAGCATGTCGAAAAAAAGTGATTAAAAGTCAAAGTATAGTATGTCGAAAAATTTCATGAAAAAAAGTCATAGTATGTATGTCGGGAAATTTCTGGAAAAAGCGTAATGGTAAAGTATATTGAAAAATTTCATGAAGAAAAGTCATAGTAAAGTATGTCTGGAAATTTCATGAAAAAAAGTCACAGTATAGTATGTTGAAAAATGTAATGAAAAAGTCATAGTATAGTATGTCAAAAAATTTCATGAAAAAAACGTAATGGTAAGGTATGTCGAAAAATTTCATGAAAAAAAGTCATAGTATAGTTTGTCAAAAAATGTCATGAAAAAAACGCCATAGTATAGTATGTTATGTAGATAACTTCTGTTATGATTTGACGCTATATAAAAATAAATTGAATTGAATTGAATTGAATAGTATGTCGAAATATTTCATGAAAAAAAGTCATTGTATAGTAAGTCGAAGAATTTCATTAAAAGAAATCATAGTATAGTATGTCGAAAGATTTAATGAAAAAACAGTCATAGTATGTCGAAAGATTTAATGAAAAAAGTCATAGTATAGTATATTGGAAAATAACGTGAAAAAAACGTCATAGTATAGTATGTCGAAAAATTTTCATGAAAAGAAGTGATAGTATAGTATGTTGAAAAATTTCATGAAAAAAAGTCAAATTATAGTATGTCAAAGAATTTCATGAAAAAAAGTCATAGTATTGTATGTCAAAAAAAAAATGAAAAAAAGTAATAATATAGTATGTCAAAAAAGTTCATGAAAAAATGTCATAGTATGTTGAAAGATTTCATGAAAAAGAAATGAAAATTATAGTATGTTGAAAAATTTCATGAAAAAAAGTCATAGTATTGTGTGTCAAAAAAATTCATGAAAAAAAGTCATAGTATAGTATGTCAAAATATTTCATGAAAAAGAAATGAAAATTATAGTATGTCAAAAAAATTCATGAAAAAAAGTCATAGTATAGTATTTCGAAAAATTTCGAAAAACTTTCATGAAAAAAAGTCATAGTATTGTATGTCGAAAAATGTCATGAAAAAATTTCAAATTATAGTATGTCAAAGAATTTCATGAAAAAAAGTCATAGTATGTTGAAATATTTCATCGAAAAAATCATAGTATAGCATGTCCAAAAATGTCATAAAAAGAAGTCAAATTACAGTATGTCAAATAATTTCATTAAAAAAAGTCATAGTATAGCATGTCAAAAAATGTCATGAAAAGAAATCCTACAGTATGTAAAAAAAATTCATGAAAAATATGTCGAAAAATTTTCATGAAAAAAAGTCACAATATATATAGTATGTCGAAATATTTCATGAAACAAAAGTCAAATGATAGTATGTCAAAGAATTTAATGAAAAAAAGTCATAGTATAGCATGTCAAAAAATTGAATGAAAAGAAATCATAGTAAAGTATCATCAGTTGTTGTATGTGTTCAGGGAAATTTAGTTGTTGTCCAATGTTGTCCAATGAAAAGCAGCATATTTGTCCACTCCCATGTTGATAAGAGCATTAAATACTTGATAAATCTCCCTTTTGGCAGCCCTAGTTAAAACCAGCCATGATCTCATAATTCAAAGAAGAGCTGTCAAAAGAAGAAGGCTACTCCCAGTCTCGGGGGGACGTGGCGTTACGTCGTCAACCGCTCCCTCCTTGATGGTCGCTCCAAACATTTCAGCGTGTCCGATGTTCCCAAGTTGTTGCCAGTCTGGGGCTGTGGACAGTCGGCATGGTATTGTCTGTGGTAGGGAATGGTGCTTCTCTCCAGCCTTGAGGAACGGGATGGTTTTCTTCCTGGGGTGGTGTTTGCTGGACTGAATGGCTGTGGTGACTGGCTGCTGAGGAGATGTTGAAGGAGATGTTGAAGGGATCCTCTACCAGCACATAGAGGTGAATATATTAGAAAAATAAATGAGGGGTTAGGGTTATATATCATATAGGTTAGGGTTAGGGTTAGGGTTATATATCATATATCATATAGGTTAGGGTTATATATCATATAGGTTAGGGTTAGGGTTATATATTATATAACTTAGGGTTAGGGTTACATATCATTTAGGGTTATATATTAGGGTTAGGGTTATATATCATATAGGTTAGGTTTGGGTTAGGGTTATATATTTTATAGGTTAGGGTTAGGGTTATATATTAGGGTTAGGGTTATATATCATATAGGTTTGGGTTAGGGTTATATATTATATAACTTATATTTTATAGGTTAGGGTTAGGGTTATATATTTTATAGGTTAGGGTTAGGGTTATATATTATATAACTTAGGGTTAGGGTTATATATCATATAGGTTAGGGTTAAGGTTAGAGTTATATATCATATATATTAGGGTTAGGGTTATAAATCATATAGGTTAGGGTTATATATTAGGGTTAGGGTTATAAATCATATATATAGGGTTAGGGTTCTATATTATACGGGTATATGTCCTTATATATTATATCGGTCATATACATATACTCAGGGTTATTATGTATAATAAACACATTATAGTCTATTTATTTTGTAACAATTTGTTACAATTTCTGATTTTCTGTTGCATAACCCCCCAGTTGTATCTCTGGTAAACCCTAGGAGGAGACGCTCGTCTCACGACACTGTTGGGCACCGGGCATCAATGTGAGGGTGGGGATCGAACCCTGTGCTGCCGCAGCCAGAACCGGGAACTTAGCAACCAAGCTACCAATGCCACACGCACTGAGGGCTGTTCTCTTCATATATTTGGCATCGTCATTAGAAGTCAGACCTGAAAACAGACTGTGCCACATAAGGATCGAACCCACAACCTCCAGTACTCCAACCAGTTATCTATCACACTGAGCTATCTGACCAGATACACTGATGTAGTGTTTGTTTTTGTATTTGATTTGTCATTAGAAGTTACACCGGAAAACAGACCGTGTTACATAAGGATCAAACCCACAACCTTCAGCGTTCCAACCAGATATCTACCAGCTGAGCTATTTCAAATGATACACTTGAACAATGTTTCTTTGTGTATTTGACTTCTTCATTCGGGTGGCAGTATGTAGAAAAGTCATGAAAAGTCAAGGTATAGTATATCAAAAGAAGTCATAGTATAGTATATCGAAGAAAGTCATGAGAAAGTCATAATATAGTACGTCGAACAAAGTGATAAAAACTTCATAGTACAGTATGTTAAAAAAACTGATTAAAAAATCTAAGTATGGTATGTCGAAAAAAATCATAGTATATTATTTCGCATAAAATTATAAAAAAGTCATACTATAGTATGTCGATAAAAGTCATAGTATAGTATGTTGGAAAAAGTGAAAAAACTCATGGTATAGTATGTCGAAAAGAGTGATAAAAAAGTCATAGTATAGTGTGTCGATAAATGTCAGTACAGTATGCAGAAAAAAAGTCATAGTATAGTATGTCAAAAAAAGTGATAAAAAAGTCACACTATACTATAACGAAAAAAGGTCATAATATAGTATGCGGAATAAAGTGATAAAAACTTCATAGTACAGTATGTCGAAAAAACTGATAAAAAAAAGTCATAGTATAGTATGTCATGAAAAGTGATTAAAAAAAGTCATACTATAGTATGTCGAAACAAAATCATAGTATATTATTTCGCAAAAAAATATTAAAAAGTCATACTATAAGATGTAGATAAAAGTCATAGTATTGTACGTCGGAAAAAGTGATAGAAAAGTCATAGTATAGTATGTCGAAAAAATGGATAAAAAAACTAAGTATAGTATGTCGAAAAAAGTGATAAAAAAAAACCTAGTATAGTATGTTGAAAAAAATGATAAAAAAAAGTCATAGTACAGTATGTCTAAAAAAAATTATAGTATATTATTTCGTAAAAAATTATAAAAAAGTCATATTATAGTATGTCGAAAAAAGTCATAGTAAAGAATGTCGAAAAAATGTCATGAAAAAAATTTAAAATATAGTTTGTCAAAAAATGTCATGAAAAAAGTCATACTATAGTATGTCGAAAAAATGTCATTAAAAGAAGTCATAGTAAAGAATGTCGAAAGATTTCATGAAAAGAAGTGATAGTAAAGAATGTCGAAAAAATGTCATGGAAAAAAAGTCAAAATATAGTTTGTCGAAAAATGTAATGCAAAACGTCATAGTATAGTAAGTTCGAAAAATTGCATGAAAAAAAGTCATAATATAAATAAAAGTCATAGTATGTCGAAAAATTTAATGAAAAAAGTCGTAGTATAGCATGTAGAAAAGGTAAAAGAAAGTCATAGTGTAGCATGTCGGAAAATATAATGAAAAAAAGTCATAGTATATTATTTCAAAATATTTATTGAAAAAAAAGTCATAGTAAAGTATGTAGAAAAACTTCAGGAAAAGAAGGCATAGTATGTCGAAAATGTCATGAAAAAAATTCAAATATAGTTTGTCAAAAAATGTCATGAAAAAAGGCACAGTATGTCGAAAATGTCATGAAAAAAATTCAAAATATAGTTTGTCAAAAAATGTCATGAAAAAGTCATAATATAGTATGTCAAAAAATTTCATGAAAAAAGTCATAATATAGTATGTCGAAAGATATAATAAAAAAAGTCATAGTATAGTATGTCGAAAAATTTCATGAAAAGAAGGCATAGTATAGTATGTCGAAAAAATGTCATGAAAAGAAGTCATAGTAAAGAATGTCAAAAAATTTCATGAAAAGAAGTCATAGTAAAGAATGTCGAAAAAATGTCATGAAAAAAATTCAAAATATAGTTTGTTAAAAAATTTCATGAAAAGAAGCCATAGTAAAAAATGTCGAAAAATTTCATGAAAAGAAGTCATAGTAAAGAATGTCGATGAATTTCATGAAAAAGGTCATAGTTTAGGATGTCAAAAAATTTAATGAAAAAACGTCATAGTATAGGTCATAGTATAGCATGTCGAAAAATGTAATGAAAAAAAGTCATAGTATATTATTTCAAAATATTTATTGAAAAAAAAGTCATAGTAAAGTATGTAGAAAAACTTCATGAAAAAAAGTCATGTCAAAAAAAGTGATACAAAATTCATAGTATAGTATGTCGAAAAAAGTCATACTATATTATGTAAAAAAAAAAAGTGATAAAAAAGTCATTGTATAGTATGTATAAAAAGTGATAAAAAATGTCATAATTTTTTATGTTGAAAAAAGTGATAAAAAAGTGATAGTATAGTATGTCGAAAAAAGCGAAAAAGTCATAGTGTAGTATGTACAAAAAAGTCAAAGTATAGTATGTTGAAGAAATTAATATTATAGTATGACGATAAAAGTGATAAAAGTCATAGTATACTATGTCGAAAAAAAGTGGAAAAAGTCATAGTATACTATGACAATAAAAGTGATAAAAAGTCATAATATAGTATGTCGAAAAAAAAGAAAAGTCATAATATAGTATGGCAAAAAAAGTAATAAAAAAGTCATGGTGTAGTATGTCGAAAAAGGTCATGGTATAGTATGTCAAAAAAGTCCCAAAAGTCATACTATAGTATGTATAAAAAAGTAATTAAAAAGTCATAGTATAGTATGTAAAAAAAAAATAACAAAAAGTCTTAGTATTATATGTCGAAAAAAAATCATATTATACTATTTCGAAAAAAGTCACTATGTCAAAAAAGTCACAGTATAGTATGGCGAAAAAAAGTCATAATAAAGTCAGTCAAAAAACGTCACAAAAATCAAAATTCTGCCCCTGGCTTGCTATCATCCACAACTGTCCTCACTAGTGAGTTACAATGCTACACTGTAGAGTGAGGTAGGTATTCATCTTTTTAAAGTACATGTAGGCTACACTTTCTTAACACATTACCTTATACAGGGCTATATTGTTTTATAATGAAGTATACATTACAAATACAGATACTGTTAGGAACATATAAATGTCTT
Organism: Adelosebastes latens; assembly: GCA_916700685.1. Classification (NCBI taxonomy): domain Eukaryota; kingdom Metazoa; phylum Chordata; class Actinopteri; order Perciformes; family Sebastidae; genus Adelosebastes; species Adelosebastes latens. The sequence continues at coordinate 45,512 of CAKAKR010055093.1, forward strand.
ATTGATACCTCTAAAGAATATAATCAGTATTGATAACTGTATTTTTCCTTCTAATGTCCGCAATGGTGCTGGCTTGACAAATCTATGATGCAGTTCCTACCTGTGACCACTGGTGGACGTTAAAGGTCGTGATTTTAAATACAAAGGTCAAGTTAGCAACAGGCCATTTTTATTTACCAGTTGTTTAGCCTGAATAATTTAGCCTATTTACCTGTATGTATATATGTATGTATTTTTTAAGCATGAACAGTTCCTGAGTCTACTTCTAGGAGATGTTGATCAGTGTATTGAAAATCACCAGTGTTTGCTGCCCTCTAGTCAACAAGGAACTGCGACATTAAATTAGTCAAAGTGACACTTACGGTAAATCATTTCAAAATACAACTTTCAATGATTCACATGCATTACTATCATACTGTCGGTGATGTGTCAGTGTTTTTGTTCCGGTGCTCTGCAGAGCTGAAATAGACCCGCCCGCCCGCTCTCATCCCCGGCCCTGAAGATCTGTACCTCGCTGTTGCCTGGCAAAGGCAGCGGTGTCGGCGCCACCGAGATCCCCCACTAACCTTGATTCTAATGCCAAGTGTGAAAAGACACTAGAGCTGTCCACTTGTGATCGGATCACCCAAGACGCACGTTAAAGGCAGGTCTGAGCAGGGCCGTGCACAGAGGTGTAGTTGCTCGTGGTCTCCGCAGGAGGGCAGTGTACAGTCATGGCAATGATTGGCCATAAGCAATAATAACATGACAAATACACGATATTTAGTGTAGTTATTTAATGTTATACTAAGTATTTTTTAGGGATTATTTTCAACATCCCAATAGTGTTTTCCTTAGTATTTCCCATTGACAAGAAGTTACAAGGGATTAACAATAAATCACTGCTATTAAATCTGAGGTGAAAGGCAAAACAAGATGCTCGCCGGTTGTACAGAGCAAAGAGATGACCTGTGTATTTAAAATTTAAAAGGCCTCTCCGAAGGAAATTTGAAGGTATTTGATTGTTTTAAAAAAACTAAAACTTTATTAGAATCGTTATATACAGGTACATGAAATTTCCCCTCTGCATTTAACCTATCCTAAGCATTTTAGGAGCAGTGGCCTGCTGTAAAGCGCCCGGGGAGCAACTAGGGGTTTAGTATATTGCTTAACGACACTTTAACATGCAGACAGTAGGAGCCGAGGATCGAACTGCCAAACTTGTGGTAAAAGGACGAAAGTAAACAACCAGTTCTGCCCCGGCATTCTGACAAAATGACTGGTAGATGATTCGCTCTCATTGGCTATATTATGAAGGTTACTGATTTTGCAGGATGTGAAAATTGTATCGATAAATTACAGCACCCTCGTTCTCACCCCCCTCCCTCGTGCGTCGGCTCGTCCGGAAATCCTCCTTTTTGTTTTTATGCAGCGCAAAAACACGCTACAATGGCAAGGAAAACCTGATTTTAGAAAAGCAAACTGCATGAGAACTGCGGTGAGAGGAAGAGGGAGTGAGGCAGCTATGTATGACCCATAAACTATAGTTTATAATAATGTAGGATACAGCCATTTCATGAAGAGCGAGGATCTACCAATGCGCATTCACCCCGCGGAGGTTCAAATGAGAATAAATAAAAAATATAATATATTTTAAAAATATTTTTATTTATATATTTTTCAGTTTCCATTGCAGTTAAACAATAGGCCAACAGGGAAAAAAAAAAAAAAAACACCTCCCCGATGTTAAGGTCAGATATGGAGCTAAGAAGGCCATATTGACATTCCCTGCTTGTTTTAGCCTTGACACATAACTAACTTTTATTGTTTTTTTATACCACAATATCATACAATTTTATGTGAAAGAAACAAAATACTAAAGACAAGAATGGAGAGGTTACAGCCTCAAAAGTATTCTTTTTTCTCCAAAGGATCAACCTAAAGGGGCAGTTTTAAATTTTATGGGGTCAATTTTGAGGGACAGGACAACCCTGCCCAGATCACCGGGGAAACAGAGGAAATAATAGGAACCAGTTGGTGGGTGCGGTCAGGCCTTGGGGGGCCTGTTTACAATGTCAAACCACCATTCATTGGTGACTGGCCACCCTGAGTCTCATTTCCTGATGATACACATGACTGCGTCAAAGGATAAGACTTTTCAGTTAAGACTTTGACGATGCTGCTGTTTTCCTGCTTTGTCAGCTTTGGTGACTTTGCCATCCTGAGTCTCAATTCCTAAGAAACTTACTGTGAAATTCACAGTAATTAACTGGTAGCAACTGACAAGTGACTTACTGTTAAAACAAACCACAGTAAGTTACTTGTCAATTTCTGGTAAGCGAGGTAACTTCAGGGCATCCTATAATGGTGGTAGATCGCCATGGTAACTTATGCTTAACAGCTAACCTGCTTTGGAGCAGGTTATGTTCCAGATAAGAGTTCCAGACAACTCGTATAAAAGCACCGTCTACTGACCAATCAGAGCTCGGTGCGCAGATCTTATAGTAATATTATACAAGTATAAAGACGTTACAGTCATAATCCAGACTAAAAGCAGGTAAACAGCTGGCAAAAAAAAAGACATTGCAGACGGTGTGAAACGGACTTGAAAGCAAATAAAAAAAGTAAATTCATAAATACGTTGTGCGTTTACAGTCCCGTAGACTGAATGCATTTCCTTGCATTATTTTGAGATCGGTACTTTTATGTATGCTGTGGGTGATTATAAGATATGAAAGTAAGCCTGCTTACCGCTTTGAAATATGTTCTTATATTTATTTTTTATTTGCTCCCAAGTCAAGTTTAAAAAAATGGTCACACTACAATGAAATGGCTACTATGGGGACTAACATCATCACACAAGTTGGGCTCATTGGTGCCACAGCAGTCTCAGCTTCACAGTCAGTGATACCCAATTTATGTAATTCCAAGACTGTTTAGGGACCCCAGTATGCAGAAATATTCAAATACACTATTTTTTAGAATAGGCGTAAATAACACATTTATACTGCATGCAAAAAACTTCATGTTTTTTGCCCAAACTGCATGTGATTATTATAAAGTGGGCATGTCTGTAAAGGGGAGACTCGTGTGTACCCATAGAACCCATTTACATTCACATATCTTGAGGTCAGAGGTCAAGGGACCCCTTTGAAAATGGCCATGCCAGTTTTTCCTCGCCAAATTTGGAGCGTTATTTAACCTCCCGAGAAGCTGGCATGACATGGTTGGTACCGATTGATTCCTTAGGTTTTTCTAGATTAATATATTTGTGTCTTTACTGTTTGCGGATCGCGGGTCTCAGAGGGTTTAGGTTTAATAAAATCATGACAAACTATCCACCTAGAAATGATTATGTCCGTAACTTCCGGTGAGGTAGCGGAAGTAGCAGTATGCTAGTTAGTCCCATAGACTAACCACCAACGGCGCTTCTTTTGAAAAGTAATTCACCTTCATTTTACAAAATCCTCGTTTACTGTTTTCTTGCTTTGTCAGCTTTGGTGACTTTGCCATCCTGAGTCTCAATTCCTAAGAAACTTACTGTGAAATTCACAGTAACTAACTGGTAGCAATTGACAAGTGACTTACTGTAAAAAAAAATCACAGTAAGTTACCTTACTTGAATTTCCCTCGGGATCAATAAAGTTACTATCTATCTATCTATCTATCTATCTATCTATCTCTCACCAACCGGTCACCAACCCAGAGCCCGGTTCTGCTCCAGGTTTCTACCCGCTAAACGGGGAGTTTTTCCTGGCCACAGCGCGCTTGGTGGGATCTCTTGTTGGGTCTCTAAACGATAGAGTACGGTCTAAGACCTGCTCTATATATAAAGCGTCTTTAGATAACTTTTGTTATGATTTGACGCTATATAAAAATAAATTGAATTGAATTGAATTGAATTGAATTGAATTGAATTAGCGTAGCGTTACCATGGAAAAACGATTCAGTGACATGACGTGCCGGAAGTCATCATCATCCATCATCTGCAACCGCTTATCCCGTTAGGGGTCGCGTAGGGGCTGGAGCCGATCCCAGCTGACATTGGGCGAAGGCGAAGGCGGGATACACCCTGGACAGGTCGCCAGCCTATCGCAGGGCTGGCACATAGACACACCTACGGGCAATTTAGAGTCAACAATTAACCTAACTTGCATGTCTTTGGACTGTGGGAGGAAGCCTGAGTACCCGGAAACCCACGCTGCTAACACGGGGAGAACATGCAAACTCCACACAGAAGGGCCCCAAGCTGGATTCGAATCTACGACCCTCTTGCTGTGAGGCGCCCGTGCTAACCAATGCGTCACCGTGCAGCCCGATAACCCGGACGTTTGGGACATAATTCACGCAAGGCATCATGGGGGCTAGGAATAAGGTGGATAGCATGCTTTATAATTACTAGTAATGTGTCGGTCGCGAACGAGCTGGCTCATAGAGCCGGCTCTTTTAAGTGAACGATGGGAGCCTGCTCCCGTCCGAGAGACGTTTTTTTAATTAATTCAAGGCAGAATGATAGGACGATCTTCTCCGCGCCACGGGCACACCATGCACTGACTGTGACTGAATGTTGTGTTAATGACGTCCATGCGACCAATCAGGTGATGACGGACAAGGATCATACCATCAAGCAGGGAGGGGCGGGGGTACGGGGCGTGATGACGGTCTACAGGTACAGAGCAGGAGGGAGAGGAGGAGAGAAAGAGAGAGAGGAGTGCGGTGCGCGAATAGCAGACAAGATGAGTGACAGTCGGAAACGAAGCAGCATGTAAAATTACGGTGTTCTGGAAATTATAGGGCTTAGTATAATTAATTTTATACGTGTAAAAAGTTACAAATAGTCCCTTTAAGTGATATATGTGCACAAATACTAATCATAGATCAAAACAGCGCTAAATTTGGCTGAATTATAAAAGGCGGAAGTGGTAAAATGAAGAGCCGTTTGGGAGCCGAAAGAGCCGGCTCTTCTTGGTGAGCTGAGTCAAATGATCTGGCTCACTAAAAAGAGACGGAATTCCCATCACTACTAATTACACCCTAAAGAGTTGAACCTCTCTAGCATGCAATACCGCACTAATCCGCAGGGTGGCAGTAGAGAGTCTGTCAAATGAGTAACAAATGAGTATATAGTTATAATGAAACCACTCTTACATTACATCATGGTTTCAGTTCAGCTATGAGTAATAATAATAACCCTATAAATACCCTCACTAGAGATCAGCAGCCTAACCTGCTCATACTCCTCCTAACAGCCCACAGCAGCTCTGAGAGGACGGACGGTCACCCTCATGTTGGAGGGCGGTAGTCTGCAGCTCTCCTCTCTCTCTCTCTTGTCGTCACGGCAGGCTGGTAGTCAGTCTGTGTCTGCCCGCCGGCTGCACCACCGCCTCTCTCAAAGCTCACACTATATATAATAATACAAACCAACCTTATTAACAACATGCCTTTGGATAACTTGGAGATGAACGGTGATGTTGACCGTAACGGCGAGGCGGTGGAGGTAAGTGAACGCATCATTTTAACCGTTACAAAGAAAGACATTCCTCTGGTTCAATGTAAAGCTACTGGTTAATATACCGGATCAGGCGAGGCTAAATCCTCTCACAAACACCCCCAAAGAAGGAGTTAATCGTCGGATATAGTATATCTATGGATGCCTGGTTCTCATCCATCTCTTCCATCATCCAGTCACACACATTATAGTGTTGTTTGTTAGTGAACCGTGTTAGTAGATGAGCTAGTTTCAGGGCTGATTTTAAACGTTTCACTGGTTTATAACTGTGTAACTAGTGTTGTCTTGTCTCTTATATACAGAGAGGCTCAGTTTACACTTCATGATAGGTGATACTCAGAAGACCATGAGGGTGTAAGTTAGGTGGGACAATCATTGCTTTGTAAAGGAAGCCAGGTGGGTCAACTCAGGTTTGGACAATAACGTGTTTTGTCCACCTGCCACTGTGTCTGGTGGACTCAAAAATTTTCCAGCCACTCAATAGATTACCATTGGTTTGTTTTGGTTGGTGAGTGATTGTAAATCTAGCAGCCACTTGCAGATATGTTTTACCAGCATTTGGCTGGTGGCATGGTGCTAATTTTCCAAACCCTTTGAGCCAGTGACCCAAATCAGGGATATTATGGTTTGATCTAATAATGGGTTAAACTGTACTCAAGGATGTCACATTCAGGAATGAAACAAGCTTAAATGACCTTTCAACAATACATATTTTGTGTTGTATTAGGAAAGCCTGTCCAAGTGTCTATACCAAATTCAAATTCAAATAAGCTTTATTGGCATGAATGTTCAAGTTACATTATTGCCAAAGCGAAATTACATATTAATGAATAATTACATTTCACAAGAAATAATCACAAAATAATCACAATATATCAAATACATTTTAAATATACATTCTTTTAAAGATGTAGTTAATCAGAAACATGTTCGGAGCTTGTATCACCTCTTATTGTATGGCAACAGTCAACATATTTTGCAGCTAATATTGCACATTGATTTTTCTCCCCACATAACTATGGTATTTTCTGAGGATCGGGGAGATGGATGAACTCAGGATATATGTTATTTATTTTTTCAAAGAAAACATCTCTCACATCCTTTTATTTTTCACAGCACAGTAAGAAATGAGATTCTGTCTCCACCTCTTTTGTATGACAAAGTGAACACAGCCTGGCCTCTCTGGGTAGTCCGCTCTGCCTGTTTCTATGGCCAGGCTGTGTCCACTCAGTCTGGACATTGTCAACATTTTTCTAAGTTTACTATCAGTCACGGTGGTCAGGTACTCTGCCACCGTGTCTATACCATAGGTCTATACTGTGGGATCAGAGGCTTAATCCACCCCCAATAGACCTGCCTCAATGCATAACAAGTTATCTATGAACGTGGTATAATATAACAAAGTACATTATTTCTGTTAACTTTATCAAAACTTTCAATGGGAAGTGGTCATAATTTATGTCACACTGGGGATAAACTGCAGGTTCACTTCTGTATAACAAAATTAATCTACAACTATTTAAATTATTGTTTAAAGGTTTTATTGATAACATTTTTATGAAGACAAATATTAAAAAAATACATCCACAGAGCCTTTAGAAAGGTGCTGAATAAAAGTATGGCTTTGCCTGAAAAAAATTATTATGATTGTGAATTAATCATTTTCAAAGTTTTGGCGGGTCCAATGTTTTGTTTATGTTTTGGGGAAGATATCTGACATTCGGTTTTCAGTTCTAACAAGGCTTGTCAGCCAATAATAAAACAACGTTGGTATCACGTGGTATCTCTGGGTCTTCAGTTAGTGTGGAAAAAACTAATTAACAGCTGAGATTGTTATTGTTATTGACTTGTTGTGAAGTAAATGCAATGGAACGGGGGAGGGAGAATGTGACATCTAGTCTAGTGATAACATTCAGCTAGTGGCTGAATGTTATCAATGTTATCAATAGCACCTTTAATTGTTTAAGTAATTTTATTAAGATTATTATCTTTTTAACTTATCACTCTTTTTTCCTCCCTTTTAATAGACGAACCAATAGATTAATCAAAAACATAATAATTGACGCAGGTTAATTGAGACTAAAATTAATAACGAGTTGCGTGACTACTTGTTTCAGAGCTTCCATAACCTTCAGTGCTTAAATGAACATTGGAAATTTGGAATAGCTGTAGTTATGTTTTATACATATATTTTATTCAGTAACTTCTTGTTCTGGGCAACAATCAAGAGGACATCAAGTCAAGTTTACTTGTAGAACCCATTATCACATATAATTCCTGTGGTCTTCCCAAAAACCTCTGCACATAATGAAAAGAATTATGAAAAGGAAATTAAAAGAGAGATCACCACTCCTTGGAAAGCCCGGGGTACATAGAGAACCATATGTGGGAACAAAAACTGAAAATGAAGCTGTGACAGAAGATTTAGTGGGTGACAGCCAGTGACTCTGGCACTCATCTACTGGTCTATCACAAGAGCACTCCCTTTCCTCTGTGGCCTGGCAGGTTTTCAGAGGTAAAAAAAACAGGAAAATCATACGCTGAGTTGAACCTCAGCGTATGATTTCTGCCAACCCGGGCACAAGGGGGGCATTGTTGGACTCTATAAGCTAAACTCCACCCAGATGAAACCCTGAGCACTGCCCTAAACTGATATGAAGAGAAACGTTATGGTAGCCAACATGTATTTATGCATTTCATATCCTTGTCAATCATATATGTCACTATATACTATTAGCAGTAATCTAGTAACTCACATGTCTCCTAATCATACTTGCCAACTGTGAGACCTCGAAAATAGGGAGGAATTCAAAACCAAAAGGGGGAGTCTGAGGGAGAAAAATTTCCTGCATTCTGGCGACTTTTAAAGAATGAAAATAACAAAATATTAAGTACACACTGCAACAGCATTTTTTGTTAAATAAGCCTGCTTTTAATTTGACTTTTAATCCTCAGGAAAGAAAACGGAATTATTTGCCCCTCTCTGGTATAAACTGGGCTAATATTTCCCTCTCCTCTCACTTACTGCAGGCCCTTTCAGACACAATGTGACAACAGCACCACTGCCCTCTGAAACTCATTATTTCCAATGGTTTACACAACGCCATGCCACGGCAGCTTTGCTGTGATGCGGTGATGTGTGGCGAGCGCATGGCAAGCATCGATGTATAAAGAGAACTGGATACAGCGTTGTGGGTGGGTTCCCCGTTGATTCCTATGAGAGTTGCTCAGTGGCGCATGAAGCCAAAATGGCTCCACTGCCGAGTGATAAAGTACCCGGATCATCCGGCGATCTTCAGCAGGCAGAAACGCAAAAGCGTTTCCTTTAACGCCTCCCAACTCTCGCTTTAGCTGCGGTCTGGGTCTTATTCACATGAACGGAGTAAGTAAAATAACTCTGGATTCAGCTATTAGTGCATTTTACAACTTTTAGGACCTAATGATTTAAATAAGGTCTATTCAAGTGTTCATATTCAGAAGTTGATTTACCTTAAAAAAAATGATCCGCTGAGTTAAAGACGTCTCTTTCCCAATGTAAGTCTATGGGAAAAAGTCTTTTTGAACCCAATGGCATCACGTGACGAACACAGAAGTTGTAGTAACACCGTTTGGCCACTACAAAAATTTGCATCAACGCCTGGCGCTCTTCCTGGGGGCTTGGTCGCGAACAGCTCTCTTCCGCAGGGAAAATACATTTGGTGTAGCTCCATTGCCGTCCGGGTGGAAACAGTAGGGCTTATGGCTTAATACACGCCGTACAGTCCCAGAAACAGATTGAGATAACGAAACGGAAAAAAAAGGGTGTGAAAAATAGCCATAAATCTGGAGAAAAGTGGGAGAATTGTGACCCCGAAAGGAAAACGGGAGAGTCCCGGGAAGAGAGTAAAGAGAGTGGGTCACATCAGTTGACCTTGGAGAGTACCAACAAGATATGAGTCAGATCAACCGACCCTGGAGAAACACAAACAAGCCAGACGGGAATGTGCTACATTCAAGCAACCGTAAACAGGATGAGACTGTCAAATGATAATGGTAGCTAGTCCAACTGCATATGTAAGGCTCAACTAAAAAGAACTGTATGAGAAGGAAAGGTCTGAATGTATTTTTCAGTTGCTCTGCAGACCGACTCGGCTTTTGTTACTTGATAATAAAAGTCAATAGGAGTGGAAGATTCCTGCCTTTACGTCTTATTGTTTATACTTCTCTGTCCATTGGCCACCACAGAGACAATAGCAATGACCCTGGTTTCCTGTGATGTCATATTTATAGTGTGTTTTTAAATTAACCATTTACAACCAACTCATTTCACCTGTAAGACAAAAGAAACTCATTTCTTTGCTGGTCCACAAAAAGAAAGGAAATCGATTCCTCGACCTCTTCTTCCTGGACACATTAGTCAGTCCATTTGACTGTTAATGGCACATGAAATTCTGCTTCCTTTGACTTTCCACAACACCACATACTGCATATTTTGTTTTTATTTATTTAATAAATAATATAGAATATTTAACGATAATCGAATAATATTATGTGTGAGCGTGTGAGCTTGATTATTTCTATAAATGCATGCTTTCACATGTACTTACTGCATGTATGGTGCATTTGTAACATGTTCCTAAGCGTAATAACTCACTTTTTCCACTGCATTTGGGAGGAGGCCATTCTTTTGTTTAAGATGCGTGACTTGGTCAGCCTGACACAAAGGACATGGCTTGACAAATTATATTTGACCTTTGGACTCAATCCAACTCAGTGACCCATGGGTGTTCCTGTTTGAATTAGGCCACTGAACACTTTCACTTCAACTAATATCTTTCATGGCAAACGGAAAAACTGTGATTACACAAATCTGGGTCTTAGTTTTGCTATACTGCTCAGTTCTCATATGATGTTTGGTTTTTATTACATTGGATGGTTAGCTTTGATGAAAAAGTCCCTGTTTCTGCTGCTGACTCTCTGCTGTAATTTGTAATGCCAAGTTGGAGATTTTAGAGTCTGTAAAATAACCCCCACACATCTAGCTATGTATTTCCTAAAAGGTGAAATCATACTTTCCAGCCAGTCACATATTTGGATGGCAGCAGCTGAGTGCTTTCATTTCCTCCGTGTTAAAGTAACTTTTTAAATACCGTGTTTACACAAGTTTCAGGATAAGAATGTAGGGTTTGTTTGTAGTGTGAGTGTTGCAGTGGTGAAAGTGAAAATGGTCAAATTTTTGTTTGTCATGAAACTTGGTGGAAGGGTGTAGCGTGAACCAAGGAAGAACCCATGATGGAGCGGATCCAAATCACAGGGCAGATACAAAAAACGTTTTTTCAGTTTCGTTGACATTGCGAGATAGGGGCATGGCCTTGTCAGAGTTATGCACTCTCTGAGTACCTTTCTAGTTTTCAAGGGTATTTAGTTAGATGAGGGCTGTTGAGTTTAAAGTAGGGCTGTCAAAGTTAAGAAGATGATAACGCGTTAACGCAAATTAGTTTTAACGCCACTAATTTCTTTAACGTAATAACGCAATCAATTCCTATGGAGGTTGTAGTGAAGATACCGGTATCATGTGAAACTAGAAAAGCTGAGGCATTGGTATCATATATCACATTGGTGTCACACTAAATCGTCGAGAAGGTTGGGGAAAAGCTGTCATGGCCATTTTCAAAGGGGTCCCTTGACCTCTGACCTCAAGATATGTGAATGAAAATGGGTTCTATGGGTACCCACGAGTCTCCCCTTTACAGACATGCCCACTTTATGATAATCACATGCAGTTTGGGGCAAGTCATAGTCAAGTCAGCACATTGACACACTGACAGCTGTTGTTGCCTGTTGGGCTTGAATTTGCCATGTTATGAGCATATTTTTTATGCTAAATGCAGTACCTGTGAGGGTTTCTGGACAATATTAATAATAATAATACATTTAATTTAGTGGCGCCTTTCTGGACACCCAAGGACACCTTACAAGGATCAATTTAAACATAGACAGATAAAACAAAAAAAAACAACAGGACATGACAGAGACATATTTGTACAGACACAGATGATGGGTGCTGATGAGTACTATAGAGAGTAGGCCAGTTTAAACAGGTGGGTTTTGAGGAGGGATTTGAATGATGTGATATTGTCAGACTGCCGGATGTGTGGGGGGAGTGAGTTCCATAGCCTGGGAGCAGTGCAGCTGAACGCCCTGGCTCCCATGGTGCTGAGGCGTGAGGTGGGGGTGGTCAGAAGTCCGGCTGATGATGAGCGGAGGGAACGGGAGGGGTTTTTTCATTGTTTTGTGTTGGTAATTAATATATAATAATAAATATGTACATATATTTGCATAAAGCAGCCATATTTGCCCACTCCCATGTTGATAAGAGTATTTAATACTTGACAAATCTCCCTTTTAAGGTACATTTTGAACAGAAATGTGTGATTAATTTGTGATCAATTGCGATTAATCATGGACAATCATGCAATTAATCGCGATTAAATATTTTAATGGATTGACAGCCCTAGTTTAAAGATACCTGAGACACTACATCGCAAAATCATTAACTGACATTTGATGATTATATGTTTTAATGTTAAGGGCATCTACCATAATGGATCCATTAATAGAAAATACTAGAGATAAATCTGACCAAGCTTTTTCCAAGTATCACATTTCTAACCGTCACTTATGTGTCATACTGACATCATGGTTTGTGTTTGTGTTCAGGTGCCGTTGCGAGACAACTCGGGGAGGCAACAGAGACCTCTGAACATGAACCACTATGCCAATAAGAAGAGTGCAGCAGAGAGCATGCTGGATGTGGCTCTACTGATGGCTAATGCTTCACAGCTAAAGGCTGTACTGGAGCAAGGATCAGACTTCAGCTTCTATGTGCCCCTTATTGCCCTCATTAGCATCTCCCTCATCCTACAAATCATAGTGGGAGTTCTGCTCATCTTCATAGGTGAGTGTGGAGTCTTTGAGAAGATTTACAGTGATACTAAAAAATACATAATAGGTTTTGTTTTGTTTCTGCTGCACACACAAATGTGTTAGTGTCTTCTACTGCAATATTGTGTAAAGTACATGTGATATTATGTTTATTTTATTTACTTAATCCAGACTAGCGTTGAGGTTACACCTAGAACTGCCAAAACTCGTTCTCGTATGTGTGCATATGTAACTTCAGTGTCACGCACATTATGGGAACTCAGCTGACAACAGCATTTAAATTTGTACTCAGATGTTCTTTTTTTGTTCTCTATCTTTGTATAACTTCACTTTTTATATGCACAAATGTCATTTTGACATGGTCATTTTCTCTGTACAGCTACAAATCTTTTCTACTAATTTACAAACTTGAATTTCTCACACTCAAACTAAATGTTATTTAGCCTTATAGGGGGACATAAACCTGTGAGGTTTCTCTTCCCATACATTGGCGTGCTCCTTCCTCCCCGTATATCCTTATCTTATCCTAACAGAGACGACTATTGTGACAGAGAGCTGAGTTTAGAGAAACACAACAGGAAGAGACGCCTCTGCTGTCAGCCGTTTCCAATTTTTAAATGCTCTCTTCACTTTGGGGAAAATATGTTGTCACGGGAGATTTTCCAGTACTCAGATGGCCAGTAAAACCTACATATTTCCCCTTTGCCTAAAGAAAAATCTCTTTTCAAACCAGCGAGGCATGTAATATCCTGATGGAGGAAGAAGATAATTATTCACCTGAGGGCAGAGCTGCCAGATGCTTTTAATTTATATCCTCATGCTCAGTAATGATTACTTCACCGCTAAACTGACAGGAAACCCTGCGCCGCCACCTTGTGGTGGAAAGGAGGCCATTCCTACTGACTAAGCAAAACTCACTGTGCGATCCAATACTCATACTATCATACTATTTAGTATGAAAGAAAAAGATTTAGTATATCCCAATAGATAGTAGGTCAAATGCCGTATGCCAAAAATACCAGGATGTCCTACTACATCTGGTCACATTTTGCAGTATACAAGCCAGCATGCTTTCCTGGCTATTCTGACCCACAATCCTCTGCGCTATGATATATGAGCAAGAGGGTCAAAGTTCAAGGCGCTATGTTATGATGAACAAGTATGCCCCAATTTGCATACTGCATGCAACAGTACGTAAGGGCAGCTGCAGCAAAGAGTATAGAAGCAAAGAGGCAAAACTCCGGTGCTTTTTTGACAATGGCCGCTATATAGCTCTACAGTAGCGCTTCCGGTAGTCGCTTTTAGTCCAAAATGGCGGAAGCGTAGCTCTGCTGCTGCAATGGAACGATCAATTGACTTTCACTTCTTACCAATACACGTTCTTTGGCTGCAGTACGTACTAAAAGTAAAAAGAAAAAGTATGCCATTTTTACAACGCAGCGTCAGTAATGTCTTCCTGTTTCACTTCTGTTTTGTCAGTTAAGTGGAACCTGAATGATGCCAGCATGCACTACAAGCTGAACATCTTGGAGAACGTCACCACAGCCTTCGTCTTTATCATAGTCGTGGTCAACGTCTTCATCACGGCTTTTGGTGTCCAGCAGCCCAACAAAGGTGGTTCTTGATCACCCTTTACGTGACTCTCCACGCCTGCTGATCAACTAAGTAAAGATGGACCTCCACATTATTTATGCAAATGGACAGGATATTTATTCACCTAACTGCAGGTGCACTTGCCTTTCTGTAATTCGACCTCCCAGACTTGAGCAGACACAACCTACCCTGAGGATCAGGTGACGCGTGTGTGTCGTGTGCGTGCGTGCGTGTGTGCGTGCGTGTGTGTGTCAGAGGAGTGGACAAATGTTTGGTCAATTTTTATTTTGGCATTGTGGCATGTTACACAAGTCTGTTATGTCTTATCATGCTCAGGTTACTGATGAAAATAAAGGATTGCCTTTACTTATAAAACAAACTTATCAGGAGCAATATGTCAATCACAACCATTGTGAATGTTTCCTGGGGAAAAAAAGTCATTCTACTGTTATTTTGACATTTGTCAGTATCTGTCAGCGTAAACCTAATGTATGCCTACATCTTTAGAGAAAAAAAAATCACCAAAGCATAATCCAAATCCTTAATAGTAAGCGCATCAGGAGCCATCTTGGCCTACTGCTGCTGCTGCTCATGAGGCGTTACATGATGGAACAGCTTTATTGTGAGGACAAAATAATGTACCGTTTACACTGTTATAAACCTCAACCAATTACTGAAGTGGACCTTACATGCTTTGTTTTTTTAAGTGCAATGCAAAGTGTAGCTTGTATTGTTTGAACTGATTTACGTGTATATATTAGTTAATGTCTTTAAGTGTTTGTGTATTGAAGTATATGTGGCTACTTTTAGGCTTTTTTTATCACTTTTTTTATGGACCAAATACTTTCAAAGCTTTTACTACATGATCTATTAGTACACACTGTGACAACTATTTTAAATGAAATTTGTTAATAAAACTACAGAAGTGATATGATGTGTTTATTGTCCTGTTTATTGTTATCATGTTTTTTTTTTGTACAAAGTCAAAAGTCTCAGTCCTACAAATGATGGCACTTCTAAATGTAAGGCATTTTTACACAACACAATGTGACAAACTGTCAGGCACTGGACAATTATCAATATCTCCTTTTGGAATAATATTACAAAATTGTTGAGTACAAGAATAACAACAAAACCATGCACGTTGAATACATCTTTCAGGTGTTTTGGATACTGGCTTCTGATATCCTGAAGTTTAACCACCATAAAGAAAACCACAAAGAAAGACAGTTTAATAAAGCACCATTATGAAAGTTACTGTTATGTTCAGAGACTATTCTCTTTGTTATACATTGTAAAGAAACAGCCTGAGAAATACCATTAAATTGTACCTGCCTGTTTGTAGTAAATTCATTTACTACGACGGAGTTTTAGGGCCACAATGAGAAAAACAATTATCTGAGATTTCGAGTATAAAGTCATAATATTACGAGAATAAAGTCATTTGTTTACGAGAAAAAAAGTCGTAATATTATGAGAATAGTCATAATATTATAAAGCAGTAATTTTACGTGTTATTTTAGAGGGGAAATAGAGCAGCGTGCCGCCTGTGTGAAAATGAGGAAAGTGGAGCATCTTGTGAAGTTATACTTTAGTATAAAGTTTATAAAGTAGTAATTTTACGTGTTATTTTAGAGGGGAACTAGAACAGCGTGCCGCCTGTGTGAAAATGAGGAAAGAGGAGCATCTTGTGAAGTTATACTTTAGTATAAGTTTCACAAATAACGAAATATATATATATATATATATACAGTATATATATACCTGGGGGAAATGACTTTTTTTTTCTCAAGTTATGACGTTATTCTCGTAATATTACTTTTTTCTTGTAAAGTTATGAATTTATTCTCATAATATTACACCTTTTTTTTTCTTGAAATAGTGTGACTTTCTCCCCATTAAATTACGACTTTATTTCGTCGTAATTTTACGACTATATTCTCAAAATCTCAGCTTTTTTTCCCCCTCAAGGTGGCACTAATACTCTAATTAACTGCCAGACTTTGTATTTAAAAAAAGGCACATCAGAAAAACTAATTTATGAAAATATAGTCGGCAAAAAGGCACGTTAAGAACAAAATAATACCCACACTATAAGATATAATTATGTCTATCAATGGGGTCGATTATATAAATATTTAAATGTACTTTCAACTCTCACAAACTGGGTGTTTTAGGTTGTTTTATAATTTCATTCTCAGGTATTGTCTTATTTATTGTAGTATTTATCAACTGTACTATTTATAGATTTTAAGGGCTGAGAGAGAGCCAGGGTAAAATGCATTTCATTGCATTTCACTGTACTTTAAATGCATATGACAAATAAACTTGAAACTTGGGTGTAGCCACTACTTGTGTGAGATTGACTGCAGATCAAGCGTAGATATGTCAGTATTCCTCTGTGCATTCAGCAGTGAGCTAAATGCTACAGGCCAAAAGGAAAAAAAAAAAAGTTTCCACCCTGCAAGACCCAGAGGAAACAAAGACACTGGGAAATATGCAGGCATGCTTCCGGTCATAGAGTAGATGGTGAGAACAGGAGACGCGGTCTGAGATAAGTAAATAAGAAGTTAGGAAAGATACTAAGGCATCATTTAGAGAAAGTCAACATTATACAGATGAAAAAATATGGTTATAGATGCCACGAAGTAGGTGACAGTGCCTTAACCGTATGTGTGTTGATGGCCACAGGGGCCAATTCCATCCTTGTCAAGGGGAGTGCTAACCTTCTCTCCTTTCCTCCAACACGCCTTTAAAACGCAACACGGTCACTATATATACACCGAATTATCTAACTTGGTTTCACTTATGGTGCAATTATTATTTATTTTTTTATTTCACAAAGCTGTTGTGTGTTTCTTTTAAAACTGGATGATGTGTTTACGCTTCATTATTACGATTCTTTATTCAACATTTTTTTGTTTTTAGTTTGGGTAGTGACTCTACCCATAATGCACTGCGCTGGTAGAGCGGGATATGATTGGTAGAAAGCAATCACGTGACTGCAAAGCTCGTCTATACACTAAAGTATCTACTACACGGACACAGCTCGATGTCATTTCTGGCGTTTCACATGACAAATATCTTTGTTTTTGTCTAAACGTGAGAAGCAGAGTTTCGGGAAGCTCTTCTGAAGCCTACACATTAGTGCAGATGGGTGATGCAGTTCACTTTTGGCCACAAGAGGGCAGTTATGTTCTGTCAAGATCTGGACAGTACTGATTAACATTATAATCTTTGTTTCTGACTCAGTTTGGGTAGTTCATTTAAGTATGCTTGACAGAAAGAAGAAAGAAAAGAAAGTAAAAATCATCATTACTAAAATAAATGTAATAAATGAGTCTCAGCACCAAAGTGTAAGGAGGCACATACAATGCAGGTTGTTGCTTTCTGCATTCAAGGATAATTAATTTACGGCTAGAAAATGTACTGATGAATTGGAGGCTATCCTTTTTGTAGAGCTAAAAAAAATGTATCCTGTATGAGGTCAAGAATGTACCTCCAATTGTTAATATTTAGTCATTTAAAATGCCTTACTTTGTCACTAGTGCAGTCAATATTTTCTTTGTTTAATTGGTTTGTAAAAGCTGTTTTATGCCACATTTAAAGACTGTAGCAACACTTATTTAAATCAGCTTGTTTTTCCATTTCGCTGTGTTCATCCCTGGAGCGTATTCAGTCCCTTTAACCCACTTAAATAGGTATCAACATATGAGGCAATAAGAGGAAAATGCCAAATGTAGCTCTATATTTACCCCATCTTTCTCATATTAGATCACAAGCTAAATACTATATATACCACTGTGTACAAAATTAGTATTCAACCCCTGAAAAGATATAGTGTGCGCTGTGCTTTGGTACAAGTAGCATTCATCAGGTCATCTGGTGTTAAGGAGTGACCCCTTTACTTCATGAGGCTTTCTTCAGTGTACCATATGAGAACCTCCTGAGCTTTTCTTTTCAAACCCAGAGCAGCCATCCCGAGGGCCCGGCTACCTCCCGTCACTTTAGCCTCTACAGGACAAAGACACCATCTTAGTAACACCAAATTAAGTGAAGATATACCTTGAAAAGCGTGCATGCACTAAATAAATAATACTGACAATATCTGATTATCACAATTGCAATGTCAGGTGACGCTAAAAACCTGGAAAGCTACTTACCACCGTAGTAATAGAGTAAAGCCATTCCCACTGCAACGCTGAAACAGCCCAGAAAGAAGAGAGGACCTGGAAAAACAACAACATGAATGTAATTAATTATCTGGAGTGTGTCAGTGCTAAATAACTACCAAACACACTTGTTATAAAAGTCTTAATCACACTGACTACTCCTTACTTGGTGATTTTATAAGTCATCACTTTATCATCTACTGATTATTTTATGATTTTGCTTCATGACATTTAAGAATATCAGTTTAATAATTTTTTTGAACAGTTGAACGTTGCACACACAGTGATATACAGTATTATATAAACAACTTACCTCTGTCGTTCAAGACATGTTTCTGTTGGTAGACACGTGGGTGTGCGAGCGGATCTAAGGAATCTGGAGGCAGGGCAAATGCATTTTAGTGTGAGGAATAAAATGTAGAATATACTATAATACACAACTAAATCATTTATGTACAATCCAAAAAACAAATCTAAATTCCAGCGCAGAACAGGATACTGGTAAAGACACAAATGTATTGACAAATTACATTTAAACACAAGATAATCCATTCTGTAATATCCAAATAATGAATAAATATCACACATGATATGGAGATGCAGTGTTTGGGGACTAACCTCTGAGGCGGAGCCGTGTGGGCAAGCTGTAGTATACCTCCTCTACATGCAAGTGAAGAGCTCTGTAAAACTCCCTGCATGCTTCCTCTCCTTTCCCCTGCAGGTGTGTCAGCAGCTCACCAAGCCGAACACTCGTGGGCACGTCCAAGTTTCGGAACTGGATAACAAAAACAGTTAGAACAGGATATTTTTTTACCCCCAAATGGAAATATCCTTTCCTGGAGCACTTGCTGACACAGGCCAGAATGAAGCATCTCTACTGAAATTATTTTTCAAATTATTTCATCTATTTATATTAAAGTGTTGTTTTATCACATTTTCATACTATTTGTAAATCTGAGACATTATTTTCTTGTTAGATTTTTTACCACAGCCTCTGTTCAGGACCAGAAACCTCGTGGACCTGAATGCATCAGTATCATGAATCATATGCTTGAGAAGAAATACTTTTACATGCAGTGATATAACATAACTAAGTACATTCACTCAAGTAATTTTAAATATGCTCGTTGAAGTACAATTCTGGGGTATTTGTACTTTCCTGCAGTGTTTTCATCTTATTCTACATTATTTTACTCCATTTCAGGAGGGAATAATACATTTCTTACTCCATTACGTTCATCTAACAGCTAAAGTTACCAATTACTTTATAGATTAAGATTTTGCATAGAATTACGCATTGAATATGATGCATTATAGATTCAATTACAGCACGTATACAGCTACAACATTAAACCTGCAGTAGGCAGAATATTTGTGGCATCATTGGGCAAAATTTCCATAATAACCTTTCAGCATATCGTAATTCAAGTATTCTGAGAGAAAACTAGATTTCTGCACCTCCTCCTTATTCTGTTACTGTAATGCCTATTTCTCTCCTCAAATGTTTTCAGAAACATCTTGTAGTGTACTGTTCAGCTGTAAAATTAGAAAGATTGCTCCGGCTGGTGGGCGGGGTTTTGT
Source organism: Adelosebastes latens (assembly GCA_916700685.1). NCBI lineage: Eukaryota > Metazoa > Chordata > Actinopteri > Perciformes > Sebastidae > Adelosebastes > Adelosebastes latens. Next base: position 65,270 of record CAKAKR010055093.1, read on the forward strand.
ATTTCCTCAACTGATCTCAACATGGCTGCCGGGTCACAAACTTTCTCATTTTACAGCTAAACAGTACACTACAAGATGTTTCTGAAAACATTTGAGGTGATAAATCGGCATTACAGTAACAGTATATTGATTCATAAGTGACTGTTTTATAAAAATAACATTTTTTAATCACATTTGCTCCAATTCTACCCACTGCAGCTTTAAATGCTGCTTACAAGTCAATTCACCAGTAATAATAGTCAAGTAATATATGATGATATAACATTGACAGGGGTCATTCTGCCGCATGATGAATACTCATATAACATTTTGCAAAAGACAACTTTGCAATACATGTTTACTTCAGAAGTACAGATACATTTTCTTTTTTTTCTGTACTGTTTTTTGTATGTATTTCATTGTTTTTATTTGATTGTGTTCCACTGTTTGGTTAGGTTTTTCTGCACATTTTGTGTACTTCTTGTTGTTGTTTAACTTTTGTTGTATTTTTTAAATTATGTTAGTTTAGATCTTTCTTCCTTTTTTGTTATTGTTTGTTTTTTTCTCCTGGGGTTTCGGGGGAGGTCCTTTGTATAAGCCTGTGGCTTCTTGACCTCTCCTGACACATTTCTTGTTTTGTTTTTTTCATTGACTAGATTTTGTGCAGTTTTATATACTGTATGTGCAAATAAATAAATAAAAGTCCTTCTACTTCATGTCTTCCACCACAGCCTACATCAGTGACTTAAGACAGTGCAGTTACAGGTATATTCAGGCAGACAGTACGAGGGAAATAAAGGGGTTTTTGAACATTACAGCATGTAAACAAGTTCTAGTAGAAACACAAAATACAAGTAAGAACCTGAAAATGAGCATAATATGGGACCTTTAAAATAACATTTTGCAAAGACAACTTTGCAGTACATGTTTACTTCAGAAGTCCTTCTACTTCATGCCTACATCAGTGACTTTTAGACAGTGCAGTACTCTGCATGAGGAGGACTTACTCTGGTGGCCTCCTTGTCTGAGAGGATCTGAGGGTAGATCCTGTTGAGCTGCAGGATGACTTTGTCCACCAGCTCTGTGTCCAGTCTCCGCTCAGCCTTGAGGAAGTCGCTGTCCTCTAACAGCTGCTCACGAAAACTGTCTGTCCATGGCAACAGAAAAACAAATACTTAGTAGCTTACTGTGCATCATCAAGACTCTTCCATAACGACTGTCTAACAACAGGCTATAGCTTTCTCATCCACACAGCAGGATACTGAGAGGAAACATTATCTCCAGTCCTTCCTGGAGCAGTGTGAGGACATGGAGGAACATCTGTTGACAGTTGTCTGAAGTTGTCTGTTTTACAGCACATTAAAAAGTCTTTTCTAATAGCAGATGTGTTGTTATGAAACTTTTCACCAACAGGACTGAGACGTTACATTGTCATTGGTAGAGCCAGGCAACAGTTAAGGTCGTTAATGCTGTGGTAATGTTCGTGATTTGGACCCTAATGTGATAGATATTAAAGCGAAACAGAAGGCTAAATACATGGTAACATTAGCGTGGTTTATTTTTTGAGTTAAAGAAAGACACAAACCTCCCATTGTGGAGTCTCCTCTGTCCTTTGTTTGGATACGCCCCCCGTGACGTCATCACGCAGGCAGGGAGCGGCTGACGTAAACGTCTTCAGAAAAGGAAAAAAAACAACTTTCCTTTTCACCGGAAATAGAAATAGAATGTAGCAAAGGCTAAACTGGGCCCATATAAACTAAGTTTTATACAGATATACTGGAATTTATTTTCAATAAAAACTGGGCATTCTGTTGTAAATAGGGGTAAATCTGTTTTTATTGTAGCCTACATCTCAGAATTTAAATTAGTACATTTCACATATACAAACTATTTTTTTTTTATCTTCCTCCAATAAAAATGTATTTTTAACAGAATTTGATCCATGTATCCTTTGAAAGTAAACGATGAACAAGAAGTGTATGTACATTACTGTAAAATTAAAGGGACTGTTTGTAACTTCTTACACGTATAAATCACCCGGGTCGGTGTCCCATGCACGCTCGCGTGTGGCTACGCTGTTCAGACTCAGACTCCAAAAACAAACTACACGGAAGCACCAAAACCTTAAAGTTATATCTAGTGAAGCCCGTCTTGCAAAACAGTGTTGGCTCAGTCTTAAAGCTAGAGTGAAGATACTAGCATTATATGAAACTAGAAAACCTAAGGAATTAATTGGTACCATGTCATACTAGCTTGTCATGAAGGCTAAATAACGCTCCAAACTTGTGCTAAATTTTGGTGAGGAAAAACTGTCATGGGCATTTTCAAAGGGGTCCCTTGACCTCTGACCTCAAGATTATGTGAATGAAAATGGGTTCTATGGGTACCCACGAGTCTCCCCTTTACAGACATGCCCACTTTATGATAATCATATGCAGTTTGGGGGCAAGTCATAGTCAAGTCAGCACACTGACACACTGACAGCTGTTGTTGCCTGTTGGGCTTCAGTTTGCCATGTTATGATTTGAGCATATTTTTTATGATAAATGCAGTACCTGTGAGGGTTTCTGGACAAACTTTTCACATTGTTTTGTGTTGTTAATTAATTTCCAATAATAAATATTTACATACAATTGCATAAAGAAAGCATATTTGCCCACTCCCATGTTAATAAAAGTATTAATACTTGACAAATCTCCCGCTAAGGTACATTTCTCAGATTAAAAATGTGATTAATTTGCAATTAATCATGGACAATCATGCGATTAACCGCTATTAAATATTTTAATCGATTGACAGCCCTACTTATTGTATGTCGTTATCGTTATTGTTAGTTATGAGGTCTACATTTATTGTATTGCTTATTTATATATTTATATGTTTGCATGCACAACAATAATGCACCTTGTACCTTAGCTGCTGAACATGTTTCAGAAAAAAGTAATGATATACAGGCAAAAACTAGGCAATAGTACGGCCATTACTCAACCCCACGGAACTATCAATATTGTACTCACTACTGACAAGTCATATAAGTTGGTACATCTCAAATGTCATGCTTGTTTTTAATTTCTCAACAGTGAAAGGGTAAAGCTTTACTGTAAAAATGGCTGGGAAATGGAACTTATGTTTGATTGAAAAAGAACAACAATCTCACTATTGTGAAAGTTAAGATTTATTTCTCCACCAGCCATAATAACTGTTAGCAGAGACAGTAACCCACAGTCATGAAATGTGCTAGTGTTTTACCACAAGTTCAGTCTTACCAATATTGTGACCAGTCATCTCCACTCAAATTCCCTTAGGAAACGAAAAGGATGATGACATCCTGTAGTCTGAACAGTGTCAAATAAATACAATTGCAGTTATAGTAAAAACATATAAAAATCAATTAGGACCAAGTATGTGAGCAACAATGTGTAAAATATTTTTACATAGCATAAACATTTAGTTGTTGTTTTTTCTGGTCATGTTTGCAAATTGCACTTGTAGAAACAAAACACAGAATGGCACTGCAGAATTGTTGTTTGCAGATTTAAGGACTCAAAAGGTTTACAAAAAGTTGTATTAAAACAATTACATTAAAAACTCTCCTTCATGAATAACGCTTATGAATACTATTAACATCTGACCTTAACTTAGAACTCTTTAAATAAGCTTTGCATTAATACTCTTCTTTAGTTATAACAAGCATACTTGAATTTGTAACAGCTCTGCCATGTCTACAAAGGAGGAGCCCAAATGTAGTAATACCCTGAAAATAAAGCTCCATATTTGCAGGATCATGTAGCGGAAATAATATATTGCATTATTATTTATGAGCTAAAAAGGAGAAATGGTTATCAAGAATCTTGATAACCTTGAAAGGGTTTCTATGGGCTTCCAGAAAGGCACCCATACATTTAAGGCCAAAAGGAAAACAACTAAGGCAGAAAAGTGTATTTGTCTCTTTTGTTGGATTTCAACCAGAAAGTTCTGGTTTCAAAAGAATTACCACATAATCTCTGGATTTGACACTATGAAATAAATAGAGCTAAAAATGTGATGAATCACTTGAAAATGTAGACAAACATGCACATCTGGTAAAAACACTGTATAATACTTGAAACAATTAGTATGATTTTTTAGAAAGAAAGGAATCACCGAAGAGCAAATAAGTAAAACAAAAAGTGCACAGTCAGCGTAACACAGATGATGGGTAACCAGTAAAACACCCATCCTGATTCTTCCTCTGGTTCAATAATAATAGTGGTGCATATTGTTGGAAGACTGAAGGACTGCAGTGGGCAGCTGATGTGATGAGTCATTCTTTCTGTATGTTTGACATAATTTCATATACTTGTTTTGGCACTCTAAAACAAGGCCCTTGGCAAATACTGTTGGATATGTTCTCGTGTTAGCGACACTCTGACGGACCTCCTTAAGGGCACTTGGCATGATAGATTTACTGCAAATGGAAAGATAAAACACAAGAAAAATCACATTAAATTGATTATCGATTGATTGTTGAAATTTTAATTTCCACTGAATTACTGAGATGAAATTTATTATGGAAGGTAGCGGTTAGGAAAGTTAGATGGAATCAGGAGGCAGAAGACTGAGGTGTGTTATGCATGCATGCATCAATGATGAGTCACTGATACTACAGGGAATGTTTTTGTGATCTCAACACAATTTTCATTCAAATAGTTTTGATTTTTTACATAATTCTCGTGTGCTGACATAAACCTTTAAAATTCAGAATTTATCTGACACAAACAATAGCGAATAGTATCTTAGAAAAAACATGATTAATGAAGTTAAAACTGAACATATTAATACAGACCGTTTCTGTTTCTTGGTTTGTGTTTGGAATTCAACCTACATGAAATTCACAGTGTTACCATCACTTATTTTTTTTATCGATATCTCAAAAGCTGTTTCGGACCAGAGAGAGAAAAAGAAAGTTGTATTATGAATGAGATTACATATAAATGAATGTTTCTAGAGAAATAAGGAGGTAGATAACAAATGGAATAAAGATAGTGTAATAAAACCTCTTGTGGCCAACTCTTCAGAAACCGTTTTCAGGCTTGAATTTCTAAGAACTTGTTCACATCAAGTTTTTTGATTACGTGGAGCATCATCCTCATTGCGACCTCCTCCAACTCACCGGCAAACTAACATGTCACAGACCTCAAACATGGATGAAAGCTCGGTGCTTTCCACGACAAATTATACCTGCTTATATCACAGCGAATTTAAAAAGGGATGCAGCCTGGAAGCAAATGTCAGTTGAATTAAAATTAGCCCGCAGGTTTCCAGTTTCATGTGGTTCTCAGGCCAAATAATGATATAAATATCACACGGAAAATAGGACTTGTCTCAGTGTCTTCCTTAATGCCAACTGAATAGATTCTGTATATTAATTTTTACCATAAAAACATGAGCTATTCAAACTCAAAGTATAATTGTTTTATGCTAGAAAATGACCAAGAGTAGAACACAAAAAAGGACTGGTTCCGCTCAAGGAGTATATCATTGTGAACACAACTATGTACAGTACAAAAGTATTAAGTAGTAATAATACTAGTATGCCATAAAGAGAGTTTAGTGCATGCAAAGCCTGAGGGAAATATGAATCGTGCAAAAAAATGTAGATGTAGAAGAAGTTTTAAAAGGCCACATAAAGCCTTGTAAGAGAACCAAGAGCGTCCGCTGAGGCTTTGTGGCTCAAAGTTGTTTCTGCTGTACAGCTTCTGACTTACATGATGGCTGGAAGTGGCTCCCTTAACCTTTGTTTTGCCCTTCCCTCCCACCGCTGTGGCATTGCTGCGGCGCGCCTGCTCATGGTCAAACTCCAGGTCCTCCAGGCGCTGGGTTAAGGCCAGTTTCTGCTGGATGGCCATACGCAGCAGAGAATTCAGGGTCTTCTTTTCATCCTCAGCAGCAATCAGCTGCCTCTGCATGTCGTCCAGCTGGGTCACGTACTCATCACACCTGAGGGAGAGAGAGGGGAGATGTGGAGAAAAGAGCAAGAGAGAGGGGGAAAAGGAAGAAACAAGGGATAAACATTATTTCCAGCAGATGGAGCAATTTTCCATGAACTGCTGCTGCTGTCACATGTTTTCTCCATTTCCCCAGACAGCCCTTTCCAGATGGGAGGATGAGCTCTCTGCTAGCTCACTCACACAAATATCACAGACTGTTCCCACAATGCTTTGTGTCTTTCTCACAAGCATACACATAAAATATTTGTTCAGAATAAGCACTAACGTTTTGAATTTTCCTTTTTATTATTAGGAAAAGATGCTGAAAAGGGGCAGAATTAACAGGATATAAAGAAATATTGTTCTTTTGGTGTTTTTGTCATGTTTCCTGTGACAAATACAATACAATAGTGGTCATGCATTATGGTGTGAGCCCTGGACCACTTGGCCACAAGGATGCCACATGATGGTTAATTATAATGTTTGTCAGGAATGAAATATAAACCAGTGATTATGTATAATCATACCTTGTAGCGAACATGGCTCGTAGAGAGGAGAACGTTGCAGCGTCCTCTTTCAGAGCCTTAAGCTCATTGCGGAGCTTCATTATTGTCTCGGTCACCATGGCCTTCTCGCTTTGATACTTACTCTTCAGGTTGGCCAGAGCACCCTCAGCCGTCTAAAAGGAATAAGATGTTATATAAAAATTTCATTCATTATTCATTCGTTCATTTCTTGCGCTTTCGTAAATTCTAAACTCAGTGGTTATTTTTAGTTTAAGACTATTATCGCATTCTGTTGTATTTGTCAGTTTGAGAAACAATGAACATCCTTCCTCTGAGAAACATACACAGCAGGCATGCATACACACAAGCACGCACATACAGATTGTCAGAGTGGTCTTCTGACCTGTTTGTTGGCCTTGAGCACGGCTCTGAGAGTGGCGATCTGTTCCCTTTTGGTGCTAAGCAGGGACTTCAGTTTGAGGATCTCTCCCATGCAAGCCTCTTTGTCCTTGTCTGATCCAGAGTCCAGATTGGCAAGTCTCTGACGTGACAGCTCAGTGGTGCGGTCCACTGCCTGCTGCAGGTGGCGGATCTGGTCCCTGATGATGGCTACGAGGTTATAGACGTTCATGGGTTCAGGCCGGTGCTCTAGGGCTGGTGTAGCTGTGGTGCTGCTAGAGTTTCCAGTTTCAGTCTCAGTGATCAGCCCATTAGTGAGAAGTATGGAAGACTCCTTCCCCTCATTCCCCTTTCTTACGATGGCCTTGCCTTCCTTGTAGTAGTCGAGCATGACACGGTTAGGGGTCTCATTGTTGCACATACACACATGGTTGTAGAGATTGGCCAGCTCTTCACTGAAAGCTATGAGCTCATCCTGCGCCACATTAAGGCTGCCGAGTGATTCTCCTGCGGCCTCGCTGACCAGACGGAGCTCCTTCTCCAGACGAGCCACCTCCGCTTTATCCACTTGGCTAATCTTCTCCAAGGACGCCAACTTTGACCTCAACTCCTGGACGTCGCTATCCAGCCGCGCTCGCTCATCTTCATACTGGGTTCGACACTCGCTGTACTGCGACCTCAGAGTCTTCAGCTCCTGCCTCAGCTCCCCGGCTTCAGACACCGCCACAGTGTATTTACACTGCAGAATCTCAGGTCCATTGATGTCCAGCTCGTAGTAGTCTCCGTCATCGTGGCTGTCCCTGTCTTTTTCACTGTCGAGGGCAGACTGGCGCTCCTTGCTGGCCTGAAGTTTTCTCATTGCAGTGAGGTTCTCAGTCAGCCGGTTGACAGTTTCCTTTTGCTCGGACACAGTCCCATAGGCCTGTTCCAGGTGCTTTTGGTTCTCCTGAAGAGAGTTGATCAGGGCCACTTTCTCTCGCTCCATCTAAACATAAAAAAAAAAAAAAAAGGCATTTTCAGTCACCCACGAGTCTCCCCTTTACAGACATGCCCACTTTATGATAATCATATGCAGTTTTGGGAAAGGCATAGTCAAGTCAGCACACTGACACACTGACAGCTGTTGTTGCCTGTTGGGCTTGAGTTTGCCATGTTATGATTTGAGCATATTTTGTATGCTAAACCTGTGAGGGTTTCTGTACAATATTTGTCATTGTTTTGTGTTGTTAATTGATTTACAATAATAAATATATACATACATTTGCATAAAGCAAGCATATTTGCCCACTTCCAAGTTGATAAGAGTATTAAATACTTGACAATTCTCCCTTTAAGGTACATTTTGAACAGATAAAAAAAAGTGCAATTAATTTGCGATTAACTATGGGCAATCATGCGATTAATATTTTAATCAATTGACAGCCCTAGTAAACATGCATATGCAATTGATGTGGCCATAGATGATTAATAACCATGTATTTACACTTGATGTGGACAGTTAAAGATCTGACTATGTCTACTAGTAACTGCAGCAGCATTTTGAACTTACAAATCATAAGTTTTTTGCTGTTTTGACATTGGCAAAATGAGATTACTTCAGAACTCTAAATCCAACAATCATTGTAGCCATCTTTCAAATAAAATGTGGCGTCAGTCAATAAATGCTACTTTCTTATCCTTGTGTATCTGAGACTTAGCATTTAATTAGCTTGCCTATTCTGGACATGTTAAAATGTAATATTTGAGGCACTTCACCGAAGCTAAATCAACAGCCTGTTGTATAAATTACTTACAATACTTTGGTCATAAATAGAGGTGATGTTGTATTACAGATACAATGTTCAACTGAATAATTTAGTTTTGTCGTCATGAGGATTTGTTTAGGTAAAGTCGCGATAGCTACTAAAGTACCTGTAAGGGTTTTCAAAGAGCAGAGTGAGTAAACTACAGGCCAGATGAATCTACTAGATGTGCCCAAGAATACTTAGTAAGCTAGGGCTGCCCCCTTAGTCAACTAATCTGTCGTTTTAGTCTTAGTCGACTAAGATTTATTGAGTCAATATGTGATTTTTATTTTTTTTTTCATGTTGAATGACTTAAGTACATCTCTAAACACAAGATTTGAAGAAGTGCTTGAGTGTGATTCTTTGTGGAGAAACTCAGTTTTATAGATCTGTCGATTAAATCAACTAATCGATTAGTCAACAAACGAGTGTTAGTTGACTAAGAATTTCTTTGGTCGAGGACATCCCTATAATGAGCACAATAAACTATTTCTGTGCACGTACTGTGCGATATACAGATATGTTTTAGTAGAAAGTTGAATCTACTTTTGAGTGAATGTGTTGAAAACATGAAATCAGACATCAGGTAATGGCGTAAGAAATGGTGCTGGATGGTCAAAGACTATTTCCTGGACTTCATACCTGCACAAGTTGTTGTTTAAGTTTCTGGATCTCCGAGATGTTGAGCTCACTCAGCAGGTCGTCCACCAGGCTAGGAGCCGGCTTGAAAGACTCTCCTCTCTTGTTCCCAGCAGCTCTGTTGTCTTCATCACCTTCAGCCATCTTGGCCAAGCCGTTTTCAAAGCCTCTGATAAGATCATCGTTGTCGGGCTCGGTGAGGGCAGAAGGATCCTCGTGGAGTTTAAAGTTGTCGATGGAGATATTGAAAGAGCCGTTGTAAACAGAGCCGCCGATGGTCATGTAGTGGGAGAGCTCCTTTCGAAGAGTGGCCTTCTGCTCGCGCTCTGTTTTAATCGTTTCTAAGGCCTCCGTCAGCTGTCGCTCAGCGATTTCTCTCAGACGCATGGTTTCCTCCAACTGGCTGTGGAGGCACTCAGAGTCCTCCTCCAGACGGCGGATCTCGTGCTTTAGACCTTCAAATTCCACCTTAGCAGGTGGTCAAAAATACAAAAAAACTGTTAATAATTTTACTCAATTGATTTGTGTCCACTTTAGTTTCTTTATGACGCAGAGTGCCCAATATTGTCCAAAATGACCATACAAATATTGTCCAGTGAGCATAAAACAAAACTGTAGATGTAAAATTTAGTGTGAATAATAACATTTTTTTTTTTTTTTTACTCCCATTTCAAATTATAGCAAACGTCAAAAGTGTTGGGAAGGCGACATGTCTTTAATGTCTTGCCTTGTCACTTTCTTATATGACACAATGACTATGTAGTTATATTAGAACAACAAAACAATAATGTATGTAGTTTCAGTCATAAAAAGTTGTTTAAACAGGAAAAACATGACTATTTTTCCATGATTATCACCCAGTTCAAGATGTGTAACAAAGTGCATGTTCTATCTTGTTTGTCTCACCTGGTTCTGTCTCAGCACAGACACTTGTTTCTGAAGAGAGATGTTCTCATCCTCCAGCTCGCTGTAGTCCTGCAGCAGACGAGTCTCGCGCACTTTGTACTCTCTCATGTCATCACGCAGCTGACCTCGCTGCAGCTCTGCCAGCTCTCTATTCTGCACACGGGAGGAGAGGGGAAAGAGAGGACATGATATGGGAGAATGCATGAGAAAAAAACTCCAGTTAAAAAAGAAATATTCACTATTTTTGATAAAGTGAAAAATCTCCCAGGCAGTGCAAACTACATCATTGCAACTGTCTGGTCAAGTGAAATGAGGATCAGCATGTTTCGCATACCACAGGGGCAAGACTTTGGCGAGCGTAATGACGGAAGGAGGACATGGTCCATTTACCAATCTGTGCTACAGAGAGCCCTGGCGGAGGACATCCTTTGTGTCACCCACAGTGGACCATTACATCATCTTTCCTGCTGGTTTCACGGCAATCCTGCTAACCGACCCTCCCCCACTCCAAGCACAAACTTCAACTCTCTCACAACTCACCCTGACAACTAGTGGTTGGCTGGTCTCAACGTCAGTCTAAACTTCAATTAGCTTTACTGACCTTCTCTTTCATGCTATTCTGATTGTAAGGAACAACATTATTGGACAGATGCATAACATTTCAAACACAAAAATACTTTGATTCAAAGTTACTGGCTCCCATTTACAGCTGTGAGATAAACTAATGCATTAACAAAAAAAATAACATTAAACTTAGGAAAAATATTTCCACATTTTATCTCTTATCAACATGGGAGTGGGCAAATATGCTTGCTTTATAGAAATGTATGTATATATTTATTATTGGAAATCAATTAACAACACAAAACGATGACAAATATTGTCCAGAAACCCTCACAGGTACTGCATTTAGCATAAAAAATATGCTCAAATCAAAAGATGGCAAACTCAAGCCCAACAGGCAACACCAGCTGTCAGTGTGCTGACTTGACTATGACTTGCCCCAAACTGCATGTGATTATCATAAAGTGGGCATGTCTGTAAAGGGGAGACTCGTGGGTACCCATAGAACCCATTTTCATTTACATATCTTGAGGTCAGAGGTCAAGGGACCCCTTTGAAAATGGACATGCCAATTTTTTGCTCGCCAAAGTTTCGCATAAGTTTGGAGCGTTATTTAGCCTCCTTCTCGCTAATATGTCATGGTTTATACCAATGGATTCCTCAGGTTTTCCAAATTCATATGATGCCAGTATCTTCACTTTAGCTTTAAGACTGAGTCCGCTACAATCTAAAGATCGCAAGTTGTTTTAATGCGTTAAAGAAATTAGTGCCGTTAAAACGAATTTCCGTTAACGTGTTATTATCGAGTTAACTTTGACAGCCCTAATTAGAAGTAAAGAAAGATCTACTCTGTAAGAGTCAATACATACCGACTTCATCAAGAGCATGAGATTTATTTATATATTCTTTATAAAGTAGGACCAGCATGATTGAAATAACATTTAATTCAAATGAGCACAACATTTATATTGTAAATCTGCTTTTTAATATTTGTATAAATAAACAATCACCTCTCTCATCTCCAGGGCAACGGACGACAGGCGATCATTTTCAGCTTGTACGCTGGTGAGGGAAGCTTTGACCTGTCGGAGCTCATTTTGTAACTCCAGGACTTTCTCCTGGTAGAGAGCTTCCTTACTGGCAGACTCCAGCATCAGTGACTCTTCCCTGCTTTCCCCATCTGCTGCCACTTTCCTGTGGGCTGAGTAAGCTTGTCCAAAGGCCTGGGGAACAAGAGAAAGAATAGACATCAGGGAAAAGTAGTTTGATCAAGGATCTTTAGCCAGCCTATTTGAAGACACTCACACAGAACCACAAGTATGGCCAGAATAACCACCGGCAGTGGCGATGGATAAGGGTTATCTTACCCAAACTGTTTATTCAAAAATACCAAGGGCCTGTCATTCACTGACATTATTACTAGTTGTGTGTTCGCCTATTGTGTTACAGAACACCATTCACTCACAAGCACTGTGTCACCCTGCTGCTACATGTTGGTTTTATGTCATGATGTTCATCTTACACACTGACAGAGCATGAAAAGAGATTATTGCAAACACTGATTACATTTGAACTGCATAATTTTGAATTGGTCATGCTCACATGACAGGCTGGAGCCAGCTGGAGGCTGCTGTCTTCCAATCCACAAAGCCATCCAGCCTCTGAATGCCTCTAGGTCTATAGTTTGTGGCTATAAAGTTTCATTAGGCTGTGATTATCCTAGAGGTCACCACAGGTCATTTTATACAGTGAGGTCAAATTCCAAAAAATAGGTCTCACTATATGAAATGGCTACTATGGGGACAAACGTCATCACACGTCATGAATACAATTGGACTCCTTGGATCCACAAGAGTCTCAACTTTACAGTGATACACAATTTATGTAATTCCAAGAGTGTTTAGGGACTCCAGTATGCAGAAATATTCAAACATTATTTTAGAACTAGGCGAAAATAACACAATTATACTGCATTAAAGGGACTGTTTGTAAGAATCAGAAATGCTTGTTAACAGCGACACCTGTGGCCATTAAGTCAACGAAAGTCAGCGTCGGGTTCGCGCTTGTGCTCGCTCTACATAGACATGAACGAGCATCGCTCAAAACAGTGAGGCGACACACGTCAACTAAAACCAAAATATCACTCTATATTTCACCTGCTTGGCAGTAATGTTAGCTGACCAGACGAAGGTCTCTCCATGAATCAATGCTGATCCTAGTGTTGGCTTTTCCTGCCTCAGCCTCCTGAGAGCGTCCGGAGGGCCTAGCAAGCAGGCAGAGGAGCAGAGTACAGCAGAGACTCCGGCCCTGGAGACCAAAGCTACGGTCTCCCCCGAGTCCTCCGACCGCGGCCAACACTGTTTTGCAAGACGGGCTTCACTAGATATAACTTTGCGGTTTTGGTGCTTCCGTGTAGTTTGTGTTGGAGTCTTGTCTGAACAGCGTAGCCACACGCGAGCGCGCATGGGACACCGACCCGGATTGATTTATACGTGTAAGAAGTTACAAACAGTCCCTTTAAAGAAAAAAAAACTGCATATTTTTTGCCCAAAACTGCATGTGGTTATCATAAAGTGGGCATCTCTGTAAAGGGGAGACTCGTGGGTACCCACAGAACCCATTTTCATTCACATCTTGAGATCAGAGGTCAAGGGACCCCCTTTCCTCACCAAAATTTAGTCTAACTTTGGAGCATTATTAAACCTCCTGCCCGACAAGCTAGCCTATGACATGGTTGGCATCAATGGATTCCTTAGGTTTTTCTAGTTTCATATGATAAGTGTACCCTCACTTTAGCTGTAAAACCGAACCTGCAGCCTCTGAAAGACTTTAAAGTCGGTCGGGATCGCAGGTCTCAGAGGGTTAAATAGGATGAACAGGTGAATGTCAGATTCCCACAGCCATGCGACTTAAAGAATCATAGACATGCAGCCACTGAGCCAAACTGGTGATGCAACAACTACTGTTCAAGAAAGTCCTGAAACCCACCACAGAGCTGTAGCTCTTCTTACCACCAGCGTCTAACCCCACCTCTTCTTCCTTAACAGTTTCCAGTCAAACAAACGGATATGTGTGACAAGCAGTAGTCAGTCGTAAAGTGAATCAATCTGTAGCCTAAAAGGCACAGTAGGTGCTGATCAGATGATAAACTCTACTAAATAGAGAAGCAGCAGTCAGAATCATGAGATACCAAGACAATGACTACATCAATGAGTCACATAGTGACGGGACTGTGATGAATAATGTAATGTGGACAAAAATCACCATCATCACACAAATGAGAATAGGTCATTGAAACTCATCCAGTGACGACACATGAGAGTCTGGAGGTGTAACTTATTAATAGAAAATAGAGCTGTAACAATTAGTCAGTTAAATGCCAAACATTCCCTGATTGCAGCTATACTATACTTCATATTTAAGGATTCAACTGTTGGCTGAACAAAACAAGCAACCCGAGCAAGGAGACATTACATAGACGAAACGTTTAATCGATAAAATAAAAGGCTGATTAATTGATAATAAAAATAGTCGTCAGTTGCAGCCCAAATTGAAAATAGGACAGGTTAGTAAGAGACTGACGTCTATCTGAGCCTATCTTGTTCACTATTCAGAGCCGTTATTTTTACACAATATTAGACATTTGTGGCTTTCTGGCTATCAGTGAAACACCACACAATGAAATATCCCAATACACTAAATTATTAAGATTAAGTGATGGAGGTAAAGTCAATAACAAGTGGTGACAACTGCTGAATATGGAAACCAATGTGGAAGTGCCTAGTTAGGATGCAGTTCCTCTAAAGGTTTGATAAACTGGCTGCAAGACTCTGACTAGGCTATACTGAGCAGAAGGGAAAACCCCAACTTCCCTCTTGATATACAGACACAATTTCCCACAAGTTAGAATCTCAGTCGCTAATGTCGCTTCTTCTTAAGTCTGTCGTTGTGGGAATTTAAAAAACCATTGGTTTATTAACAATATATTTAGGCAAAATGTATGTTTTGCAGCATATTACTTGACTGACAGGTGTCTGAATGTGTCTCTCACATTCAGCTGTGGTGGTTGCTGCTTTTCCAGTCCCACCAAGGCCCTACCTCATTCTCTAATTTTGCACTTTTTTTGTCTCCAATAACTGTCAGATATGGCAGCAAATGATAAAAAAATTTTTTTTGTTGAGTTAGGGATGTCACGAGAACCGATACTTCGGTACCAAGTCGATGCCAAAATTTTAAAGAAGTGACGGTGCTCTTTTTCTACAGTACCGAAGGTACCGTACGATGCCTGTAATGCTCATTGGTAGGGATGTGACAGTGAGGAAAATTTTCCCACCGGTTAATAAACTTGTGACAACACCGGTGTCACCGATTACACCGGACATTTTACAAGAAAAGATGACGGTCAATATGTGCAAAGCGCTGACTCTGATCTTTACCGTCGGGTGGCGGTGTGTCTGCCCTCTCCGGTAGCGCTTTTACTACGGGGCTCCGCTGCGGGGGTCTACCTGGTGCCGCTGCTCCGTGCACACCGGCTGTGACAGCTCCATCCACCTCGCGGCGATTACCTCATTAATGTTATGGTTCCCTTATGGCATTGAGATTAACGTGAAATATTGCCAAATAGGTGCGTTTGCCTTTCACGTCGACAACAAATCCTCTGCCTTCTGCTCCTACTACTCTGAGCTAACAGACCAGATGCATTCACGGTCAGTATGTGTGTGTCTGTCGTCTGACTATCTATTGATAACATGCCACTGATACGCCAAAATGAACAAAATGGGTCAATTATTTGTATTTATTACTTAAAGGCTACATGCCTCTGTTTTTTGTTATGTTCAAATGTTTTTAATAAAAGCGTACGTGTTGAATTACATGGGATTTATTATTGTTATTTTTTTTACCGTGGTATCGAATTTGGTATCGAGAATCATGGAAATTCATTGGTATTGGTATCGACTACTAGATTTCTGGAAACTTGACATCCCTAGTTGGAGTCATATTTGATGTAAGAGGAGATTTGTTGACAACAGCATGGCTTAAAGTCCTAACATTTGAATGCTGAAATGAGTTGGGTTAAGCCAGTTGGGCAGCTGAATTTGGTGATGATGACAGATGAAAACTAATATGGTGTACAGTCTATGACCTGCTCTATATATAAAGCGTCTCGAGATAACTTCTGTTATGATTTGACGCTATATAAAAATGAATTGAATTGAATTGAAAAACCTCCTTGCCATGTGAACCAAAGTCTCTTCTGACTGCTTTACTGACCCAACCACCCTGACAAATCCCCAAAAAAGATGAAAGCCAGAGAAACCAGAGGCTAGTAGTAATGTTGTGGGTTAGAAATGTCTCTCCAAAGAGCAGGATAAATAAATAAAGGACCCCAGGATAGGAAAGTTATATAAAAAAAAAAAAAACATGGAGGGATATAATCTTTCTCAAGATTCACTTTTAACTGAACTGCAAATCTTTTCTACTACAGCTTTATTTTTACTTTTAAACCCACTAAACTAACTAGCAGGTTGGCCACATCAGGCATCTAAATTTGACATACTGCTGCAGCTGCAGGCATCTGATTTTGAAGGCCTCAACCTTACATACCAAGAGCAAGTACAGGCAAGAAGTGACCAAGAAAGTAAATGGTAGTTTTAATCCCTTCAACGTGAAGAAAACATTAAACCACACTATGACTTTTATTCTTCTTAGAATAACTGTTAATATCATTTAGTTGGCTGCCACATCATAATCTGTCAAAAACCTTATGACAGTGACCTTATCATATAACAATTGGAGAGACTTTCAGCTTGTCATTTTTACACTCAGTGGTACTTTGTGGTATTTTGGAGGCATGAGCTCAAGTTATGGCTTTAAAGCTTTAAAGGAACCAGGCCCATGATTGATAGATAACTTCTGATGGTTTTGACTACAGACTGATATTAACGTTAGGTTATATATAAATGGTAGTTTTTTAATCCTTCAACGTGAAGAAAACATTAAACCACACGACTATTATTCTGCTTAGAATAACTGTGAATGCCACATGATAATCTGTCAAAACTTTATGACAGTGACTTTATCATATAACAATTTGAGAGACTTTCAACTTGTGGTACTTTGTGGTATTTGGAGGCATGAGGTAAATGGTAGTTTTTCAATCCTTCAACGTGAAGAAAACATTAAACCACACCACTATTATTCTGCTTATAAAAACTGTGAATAGCATTTAGTTGGCTGCCACATGATAATCTGTCAAAACCTTATGACAGTCTTCATATAATAGGCTTTATCATAGACTTTCAGCTTGTCATTTTACACTCAATGGTACTTTGTGGTATTTTTGGAGGCATGAGCTCAAGTTATTGCTGAGCTTTAAAGGAACCAGGCCCATGATTGATAGATAACTTATGATAATATCTGTCACCTTATGACAGTGGCTTTATCATATAACAATTGGAGAGACTTTCAGCTTGTCATTTTACACTTTTTTGTGGTATTTGGAGGCATGAGCTCAAGTTTTGGCTGAGCTTTAAAGGAACCAGGCCCATGATTGATAGATAACTTATGATAATATCTGTCAAAAACCTTATGACAGTGACTTTATCATATAACAATTGGAGAGACTTTCAGCTTGTTATTTTTACACTCAGTGGTGCTTTGTGGTTTTTTGGAGGCATGAGGTCAAGTTATGGCTGAGCTTTTAAGGAACCAGGCCCCATGATTGATAGATAACTTCTGATGGTTCTGATCACAGACTGTGATAAATGCCGTGTATTCACATACCTATATTAACGTTAGGTTAACGTTACAACTAGCTGTGTCTGCGTGGCTATATATATGACCTTATGACAGTGACTTTATCAGTAAACTCTGTTTCTTCTTTTAAATCACGCCTCAAAACCTACCTTTACAGGAAGGCCTTTTTATAGCAATCCCTTGTTTTAAATTGTATTATTGTTGACTTTTTGTACAAAAGTCTTATGTTCAACATTTTATTTTGGCATTATGTTTTATGTTTTTATTCTGTATTGTTTTTATCTTGATGTTTGCACTATTTTAACTTATGTAAAGCACTTTGTAACTATGTTTGGAAAGGTGCTATACTAATAAAGTTTATTATTATTATTATTATTATATAACAAGACTTTCAGCTTGTCATTTTTACACTCAGTGGTACTTTGTGGTATTTGGAGGCATGAGGTAAATGGTAGTTTTTTAATCCTTCAACATGAAGAAAACATTAAACTACACCATGACTATTATTCTGCTTAGAATAACTGTGAATAGCATTTAGTTGGCTGCCACATGATCTAATCTGTCAAAACCTTATGACAGTGACTTTATCATATAACAATTGGAGAGACTTTCAGCTTGTCATTTTTACACCCAGTGGTACTTTGTGGTATTTGGAGGTAAATGGTAGTTAATATTTACCTACATATAACAATTGGAGAGACTTTCAGGTTCTCATTTTTACACTTTTTTGTGGTATTTGGAGGCATGAGCTCAAGTTATGGCTTTAAAGCTTTAAAGGAACCAGGCCCATGATTGATAGATAACTTATGATGGTTCTGATTACAGACTGATATTAACATTAGTTTAACGTTACAACTAGCTGTGTCTGCGTGGCTGTATATATATATATGACCTGAGGTTACCTCCTTCAGCTGATCCAGCTCATGTCGGACCGTCTCATGTTCCGTTTCCAACTCGTCGAATCGCTGCTTGAGCTGCTGTTTCTCCTCCAGCACCGCCAGCCCGTACTCCGCCGCCTGGATCTTCTCATGGGTCGTCTCACGGAGCTCCCGGGTAAGACGCTCCACCTCGACCCGGAGCCACTGCGGCCCGGCCTCCGTGACCAGCACCGCGTCGTCCGGGTATTCCTCCTGCTCCGTAGACATCTTGGAGAGGAGCCGCTGACTCACAGTATCGAGACCCAGCCCTGGCTACTAGCGCAGAGAATCACCAAGACGACCACAAATCACTGCAGTCTTTGTTTGAGCCGCATCGTCGGGACTTAAATGGCGTTAAGTTGCCTTTTCCTTCTTCTCGCCGCAGACTTCTTCAACGATGCTCATCAACATGGAGGATACTTTTGTCATTCTCAAAGGAGTTTCTTCTTCAGGCTCTTCGTGAAGCTGACAGAGGAAACTTCAGTTGAGATCATCGGTTGGAAAAAAAAAAAAGCAGTTACCCCTGCAGCACGACATTCAAACCGGTATGAGTGGGGGAATGGGAAATGTAGTTTTTTAGTGTGATATCAGTATTCTAACGACTACATACTGCAGCTGCTTTGTTGACTTCAAGTACCAGAATGCATTGCGTGGGGCTTGGACGTGGGCTCGGTGACTTACTGTAGATTTCAATAAAGTCATAATATAGTATGTCAAAAAGTAAAAAAAAAAAAAGTCATAGTATAGTATGTTGAAAAATAAAAAAAAATTGTATAGTATGTCGAAAAAAGTTAAAA